>CM032452.1:71606673-71856673 GCA_019049505.1 Pachyrhynchus sulphureomaculatus | reverse complement strand
ATCAATAAAAATAATAAATCAGGGGTATATCAATTAACATGTGGGTCATGTCCTAAACCATACATAGGACACACTGAACGGACATTTATACAAAGGATTACAGAACACGAAATAAGTTTTTATTAGAAAGTCTAATTCAACTTATGCTAATCATCTTTTAACAGAGAACCACACGTTTAATAAGAATTTCAAAATCTTACATACCCAACAAAAAGGTTTGAAACTAAACCTTTTAGAGGCAATGCAAATAAATCGATTAAGGACTACAGGTACTTTGCTCAACAGCTAGGTAGATTTAAACAATTCACCATTATTGAATTTATTCTCCTAATACCATTTCTGTGTGGGTTTTCCAATACTATCAATATAATTTAAATAGGTGTAATATTATAATTAAGAAAATAATATAAAACTAATAAACCTAACTTGCAGTGTAAAATGTAAATCCGAAGAAGCTGCATCGACAGCGAAACGCGTCATCACAATTATAAATAAACCAGTGGAAATCGACTAAAAGCAGTCTTTTATTATATATTTATAATGAATTTCCAACAAGTAGAAGCTACAACCGTCCGTAATGTGAAATTGGTTTCTTAAAATATTGATTAGAGGTTTTGAATACACTAGGGAAAAATTTTCCGTGTTAATTTAAAAAGGAATTAATTATGAATTAATTATTATTTTAAATTATAGTTTAAGTTTTATTTACAGGTTCCTATATATAAATGTATTAGTTATATATAGGACCCTTACTATAATTTTGAGAATTTTATTCTCCCTAGTACCATGAGACGCCTGTATGAAAAAATATTGCGAAATATAACAGAGGCATAAATTGGACCTCAGGAAATCGAACAGCAGGCTGGCTTTCGAGCCGGTAGAATTTGCGGTGATCACATTTTCAGCCTGGTACAGGTAAATAAAAAAAGAGTGGCGACAAACAGAAAAGTTCATCTGTTGTTTGTAGATCTGATTGTCAAACAACTATACGAACACTCATCATCAAGAGTTAAAACAAGATACATGTCAAAGAGCCTTGAAGTCACCAAAGGTCTTAGACAGGGATGCTGTCTCTCCCTCGTATTATTTAAAATGTATCTCAATGATGTGTTAAAAATTTGAAGGAGAGTGGAATGGGCAGGATACAATGCTGTATATTCTTCATTTCGCTGATGATCAGGTTGTGATTGCTCAGGATTAGGAGGATCTGGAATTTATGGTCCGAAGACTGTTTAAACAACAGAACAAAAAACCCAGTATCCATCTTATGTGTTGAAAGGGAGATAATAGAGGATCTTCAAGTAGACCAACAACATGTAATTAATTCGAGTACGAAGTAAACTACTTAGAAACCAGTATAGAATATAAAGGTCGCACAGAAAAAGAGATAGAATATCATATTATGAAAAGAAAAATAAGATAATTGGCTGCTTGAACTCCGTCTTTCGGTGTAATCCAATCTCCCGAGGGCGAAAACACCTGATATACCACACGGTTTTCATGAGCATGGTTCTCTATGGGCTTCATGTCCAGCAAATGAATAGAACACTAGAGCGCCGTCTATTGGTGCTAGAAATCGACTTCTGGCAAGTCAAGACCGGAAAGAATGCAAAATGAACGAATAAAACAGATCATGAAGGTCGATAAAACAATAATCGATGAAATAGAAAGATGACAACTAAAGTAGTATGGCTATGAAGAAAGGATGGACGAGGAACGTATTCCGAGCAAATTTTGAATTGGACATCAGCAGAAACAATAAAAAGAGGATGACCATAACCAACGTGGATAGGAGGAATACAAAAAGCAGTGTCTGAATGGAACTTATTGCCCGAGGATTGCGAAAACCAAAGAGGTTGGAAACTAGGGATCGGGAGGAGTAGGACGCTATAAAACCGATATTAAAAAAATTATTCTCAAATATTTAAAATTTTTTGAAGTTAGGCATCAAGTAGGTACACTATAATTGAAAATGGATCCAAATAGTGTTTTATATAGAATAACCTGGGTTTTAAAGTTAAGCTTACTTTTATAATTTAGTAAAGGGTAGATTTCCAAGAGATGAGCATTAGCTGTTTTTAATAGATTTGTGGTATTTAATTTTCAATTAAATTTTTTATTGAAGTGGATACATATGCAAAGCATGCGACATCAGTGATTTAAAAAATCTGTCATTTTCTTTTGAATTATTCATGTAAAACGAATAATTGTTTCCACGAATATTTTAGAACTTTTTGCCTACCTTTGCCATTTTAGATAAGTAATGTGATTTATTACAAACAGCGTAGGTAGAGAATTCATTATTCACACATTGCGACTTATCGCCAAAAAGTAACGACTGCAAAATAATATTATAGAGATTCGAATTTTTGAATTTGAAGCAAATGTATTTAAGAATTATTTTGACATTTTGTGTTGAGTTTGTGAATATTATTTCTAATAGATAGTCACGTTTTGTATCAAAATTACCTTATTTATGAAACCAGGTAAATGAATTTAGTGGTCATGTTCTAGTTTTATAAAGTTATTATCAAATGTTGGTTGTCCTATTTTTTGAGTCCTGTTTAAAATCTTATACAATTTTATTGTGACATTTGCAGTTTTCCCTTGTCACATAAAATTATGTTTTTATAGTAAATAAACTCAAAGTACTTTAAAGAGTTGATTGATTGGTCCTTTACTTTGTGAGAGTACATTTTAAAAATCAAATAACTTATTTGTTAACTGACCTATATTTTTGTAAAGCTTTATAAATACATTATCGCGATTTCGTAGTATAACTACATTTTCAAACGCTTGACTAAAATTAAGACAGAAAAAAAATCTGTTTTAGTCTTAGTTAAGCGTTTGAAAATGTAGTTGTGCTACAAAATCGCGATACCGAATTTGTAAATCTCTACAAAAATATATTTAGTGCCAGTTAACAAAATAAATAAGTTGTTTTATTGCACTTTAGTCCACTTAAAACAATAAAATAAAAAGTTTAGGTTTTATTTCCTCAAATAAATAAACAAATAAAATAAATAATAAAAATATATTTATTCCTGCCAACAAATCATAATCGTTACACATTAAACTTAAACCTAATACTACGAGAACCAATACAGGAAAAGACAATGTCCCTGGCAGTAAAAATCAAATTACAAGGCAGTAATACATTTTAAGCGATGCACAATTTTCTTAGGGAAGAATGTGCGTGCATCACTATTTCATAATCTACTATTGGTGCTTATTACAAATGTACTAGAACCATCTTATTTTAAATACATACTTTATTTATTTTCTCAATAATGATCTATTTTGTTATCAAGCAACCAGTTAGTCAATTTATTTTTTACCAACCTATATGGCTTCATTTTCAGTTCGTGAGGAATTATATTAAAAATCCTCGAAGCAGAAAAAGATAGGGACCTTTGAGTAGCACTAAAGGGGGTAGATGGTACATGCACATTGTTCAGGGTAATTCGTCTAGTATGAATAGAGTGATCAACTCTGTTTACCTTATGTTTGTTATTCAGTAAAATTCTTACCACCGATTTCATGTATAATTGCTTCAGCGACAAAACCCTAGCCCCATCGTATAGTTGGTCCGTAGGAAATCTTCGCAGTTTATTTTTAGAACTCTTTTCTGGGCTATTACTAAAGACGAAGATACCGAATCACGCACCGACCCCCAAACTACCAAGCCATAGCCTATCACTGACTCCTCAAGTGCTTTATATACATATAATAAATATTTCTTGGGTAACCACTGCCTAATCTGATAAAACCTAAAATACATTTTTCGAATTTTACTTGTTATATAATCTATCTGAGAATCCCATCTTAAATGCGAATCTAGGTATACACCCAAATATTTAATGTTATCGGTGGAGCAGATCTTCAGAATGCAATCACAAGCATCAAAGTTATTACAGCCAGGATCATGAATTTTTATAAAATTCTCGTCGGGATAATTCCTTTTATTAAACGTAAAGGCTATAAATTTTGATTTATCAATATTTAAGGTTAATAAGTTCAAATCCAACCACAACTCTACCTTACTCATAGCCAGTTCTGCCCTCTCAAAGACCCGGCCCCATATTTTATCCTGTAACATTATGACAGTATTGTCGGCATAACAAACCATAGATACTTGCGATAAAATACGCAAAAGGGTATCTATGTATATTGTAAATAACAATGGCCCAAGCACTGTATCCTGCGGCACACCGCACTCAATTGGAAGTGATGAGCTCATTGATTCTTCTATTTTTACTTGTTGCGTACGTCCGATCAGATATGATTTTATTAGATCATACGGAATACCTCTAATTCCAATATGCTCAACTTTCTCCAACAATATGCGGTTCAGTGCAGTGTCAAAAGTCTTTGTCAGGTCCAAGAATATCAAAGTGATTTATTGCCATTGTCGAGGTTCTCAGAAATATGGTTCACTACAACTTTGGTTTTATTTATTAGCTTAGTCAACATCTTACGTTGATGAGCTACAAAATTCTCAGGGTATCTAGAAGATATTCTTTTTAATTTGTCACGCTGACGTATAGAATTGAGCAATTCTTGAGTAATCCAAGGTTTAATTCGTCTCTTATTGAATACAATATATTTACGAAGTGTGGATCTATCAATAATAGACTTTAGTTTATTTATAAAAATATCTGTACATTCGTTTACATCCTCACAGTTCAAAACATCTCACCAAATGTTCCCCTACCAAAATTTGTTTTACTTTTGTAAAGTCTATTTAATTAGCAACTTTCTAGACATTAAATTTTCATTTATCTTACTTATATTCACATTTAAAAGAATAGGAAAATGATTAGTAAAGCTATGGTTCAGAATCACTCCATGGACTGCACACCGCTGCCCGTGCTTTACAAAGAAATGATGTATACAAGTTGCACTGTTTCTATCTTTCCTGGTTGCTTGATTAGTTATACAATTAAAACCCTTTTCGTTTAAAGAATCTATGTAATTACCAATAACACAGGTCTGCAATAAAAATGCTGTCTGGATGTTTTCAACTGATTTCTATGTATTTAGGTGTTCTGAAAACTAAAAAAATACTCAAAAAATTCCAGAACGTCAGGTTATTTTGCAAAACGCAAAATTTTATTATAAAAAAGGGTTTTTTTTTGGGCTAACTTGAAGTCATAAATAAAAAGGTACAATTTTATTTTGATTACTGTTTTTAAATGTATACAGGCCATAACTATCATTGACTTTCTAAATAAAGAACGCCCTGTGTGAGCTAAATTAACAAACATAAACGTTGTAACCAGAACGTGCGCGCTCCGATAGTGTAAAAAGTGGCGCGGTACAATTACGTGTTAACTCGTCATTGTTTTATAGATCTTGGTTCAATATAGTGCAATGTCATCTGTGCGGAAGTGTGTGAATTCGTCTGACAGTTTCTGTTATATTTGTGGCGAATATGTGGTATTAAAGCAACAACTTAATATTACGGACTTTGTAAAAAAAGAATACTTCACGTATTTTGGCTTAAAACTTGGAGATCGGGATAAAGTTTGGGCACCTCATAAAGTCTGCAAACGATGTGTTGAAGACCTTCGAAATTGGTTTAAGGGCAAGAAAAAAAGCTTTCCGATATGCGATTCCTATGTATGGCGCGAGCAAAAGAACCATAGTGATGATTGTTACTTTTGTTCGTGTAATGTGAAAGGGTATAATTCAAAATGGAAGCAGTCCATTTCATACCCCAATCTGCAATCGCTATTCGTCCCATCCCTCATGGGACCGAAATACCAGTGCCCAAGGCCCCTGCTACCTTGGAAGAGATTCCAAGTTCTGACGAAGATGGTGCTGTACCTGAACCCGATGGCAAGTCAAGTTTTCAATTTGAAGATGACAGCAGTCCGAAATTGTTTTCCCAGGGCGAGCTAAATGATTTAGTAAGAGACTTGAATCTTCCCAAAAACGCTGCTGAGTTGCTTGGATCAAGGCTCAAAAGCAGGAACTTACTTTTGCCGGGAGTGTCTTCCTCCTGGTTTAGATATCGTGAGAAGCAGTTCACTTCCTACTTTGCCCAAGAGGACGAGTTGGTTTATTGTACCAATATTGAAGGTTTGATGGATACATTTAAGATCTCATACGACCCAGCACAGTGGCGTATTTTCATGGATTCTTCAAAAAGAAGCCTTAAAGCAGTTCTGCTTCACAATGGCGGTTTCTATGCTTCCATTCCTGTCGGTCATTCCGTACACCTCAAGGAAACCTACAAGAACTTGGAATTGGTTCTTTGCAAATTAAAATATAAAGACCACGGTTGGCAAGTGTGGTGATTTAAAAATCTTGGGCATGTTGCTCGGACAACAATCTGGGTTTACCAAATTCCCTTGCTTTTTGTGTCTATGGGATAGTAGAGACCGAGCAAATCACTGGACCAAACAGTGTTGGCCTCCGATGGAGCTTAAAGTTGACGAAAAGAACGTCCTGCATGAAACTTTGGTGCCTCCTCATAAAGTTCTTCTACCACCGCTCACATAAAGCTGGGATTGATGAAGCAATTTGTAAAGTCACTTCCAAGAGATGGAAATTGCTTTAAATACTTAATATCAAAGTTTCCAGGCCTATCGGAGGCAAAGTTGAAGGAAGGTGTTTTCGTTGGACCAGATATTAGACGGCTTATGGCTGATCCACAATTCATCACAACCATGACGGATCCTCAAAGAGAAGGGTGGATTGCCTTTAAAGAGGTCATAGAGAAATTTTTAGGCAATAACAAAGACCCTAACTACAAACAAATCGTCAAAATAATGTTAAAAGCATTTCGAGCTTTAGGTTGCCTAATGAGTTTAAAAGTACATTTCCTTTATTCCCACCTCGACTACTTTCCAGAAAATTTAGGAGATCTGAGTGAAGAGCAAGGTGAACGATTTCACCAAGATATTAAGGAGATGGAAAAAAGATACCAGGGAAGATGGAGCGTCTCAATGATGGCAGACTACTGTTGGACGTTTCAGAGAGACCTTCCAGATGCTTCCTACAAGCGAAAATGTACCAAAAGGAGTCTCACTGGGAAAAATAAATGTGTTTAGTGCTTACTAATGAATGTATTTTAGATAAAAAAAATAAGTTTTGTTACGCAATTATAAATTAAAAAAATATTTTTTAGTCTTTTATCTTTTATTTTAAGATGATAACTTGTTTAACATAGATACCTACATTGTCAGAAAACGTGACGTTCTATGACAAAATGAAAGTCATTTTCGGATTCAGTACACCCAAAAACATAAGAATTACGCAAAAAAACCAAAACAGCTCTCAATTTTTTTTTTTTTTTTTTGCAGACTTGTGTAATTAAACTATTTCTATCTAGAAGGTTTATATTTGTATTTCCGCAGAAAATTTCATTATCATAAAAATGTAAATTTTTGTCGTTTAGGAAAATTTCCAGACAATTCAAAAACACATCAACTTGTACAGAGTAAGATAAAATTCTTAATTTAGAATAAGCGTTTTTGACTATATTGTTATACTTTCAATAATAACTAAACCGTAATCATAAATTATATCATAACAGAATTTTTTCAGGTAAAATTATTTCGAGTAAGTTTAAAGTCAGAATCATTTCTTGCTTTTGAGCATTTATAGTTTTTCAAATATTATCTTCATCAAATGACTGCATGGTAAATTTACATATTGTAAACAAAACCTTAAAAATGTCTATATTTGAGAAAGAAGTGAAAGGCAAACGTATAGAAGATTAATAATGGACCAAGAACAGATACTTGAGGAAAATCTTTCGGTAGTGGAGAATTTTAAATACACATACACATTCCTAAATAGTAAATTATTTTATTGAATAGCTGCTTAGCAAATCTACAGGTCTTTGTACTTAAGCTAATATATTGAAATTTCGCTAAAGTCGCTAATTGGTCACTGTTTAACAAATGAAAGAGTTGAACCATGTCACTGGCAAAACCTGAACCCGAGTTATTTATTCAGCTTTAAATTTGCCCTACAACCTTATTGATTACTAGGTCAAATATCTATAATTTCGTTCAAATTACGTTCTTTTATAAAAATTATTGGTTGTAACGATAAAAATATATTATTTACTTGTCATAAATAGTATGACTATAGTCAATTTTCTACCTAAGTATAATTTATTCTATTGTATTGATATCATCATCATGATCACTAAGGAAACCCAAATATGCAAGTGAAAAACTTTAAAATATGCGCATAAATATGCAAATAATTTTCTCAAAATATGCACATACATGTTGTAAATATGCAGTAAAAAAATCGAAATAGACTTGAAAAATGTAAATTTATTGTTTCACATTACATGATACGAGTACTATACAAATGTAGCAATAAAAAACCCACTTTAAATTTTCAGCATACAGGGCGAATGAACTAAATCTAAATATAATATTATACAAAGTAAAAAATAAATATAAATGATAATATATTTTATTACTTTACTTTAAGATGAACATTTAATAATAATAATAATGTAGGTACATATAAAAATTTATATACGTAGTAAACAGCGTAATAAAACATACATTTTAAATTTGATACATACAGGGCGATGAAACTAAGTAAGCGGAAATATGCAAATATTGCAAAAGACAGGGTCGCCGTTAGTTATAAAAACAATAAACTACTAAATATTTCTCAAAATTCTCCATTAAAAAGTTTTGTCTTCTATCGTTGTATAAAAATTTATAAATTGAGAAACTCCTTTCCACATCGACTGATGTAATAGGGGCGTTTTTTTAAAATTATTTAATAGCATAGGATCTAAATCAATGGAATCAGTAAAATCCCCCTTTAAAACATTAGCTACTTGGCTGACAAATTGAAACCCACTATTTTTTTCTATAACATTCCGAAATTTTTGAAAAATTTTGCTCCCAATTTTACCTGCGACATTTTCAAAAGCGACCTCACATTGTTTTATTAGTTGAACACTTCGGGTTAATGGCAAATTAGATTTCTCCATTTGAGTTATGGTTTTAGAAACAAAGCTATAATTTGTTTTAAGAAAGGAAAGTTGTTGTTTTTATCTCCTTGTTTTTGAATAATCGTTTAAGTTCTGTAAGGGATTGGGAAGATTCGTCTGATAATTCTGCAATTAGACCATCTAGTTGACAGAAGTTGTCGCAATAAAAAAATGTTGCTTCCAACCAAGTGCCCCATCTTGTAATAACAGACTGAGGTGGAAGATGAGTGTTTGGTAGTTTTTCTTTGTAGAACTGAATCCTTAAAGGGGCTTTAAGAAAGATTTTCTTCATGTTAGAAATTAAGCTATTCACAAGCTTCGATAACGAAATGTTTGATGTCATCATTGCACGGCATATACGAGGCTGGTTTGAAAAGTTCGTGCAAAAATAAAACCTACTTATGTGTTTGGGGTAAACCTTTTTTATTTTTCGACATAGTCTTCTTTTAGGCTTATACACTTCGTCCAACGATGTTCTAGTTTGTTGATCCCTTCCGAATAATAGGATTTGTCCAAGTCTACAAAATATCCATTAGTGTCTGCAATCACCTCCTCGTTTGAATAAAATCTTTGTCCCGCCAGCCATTTCTTCAAATTGGGGAACAAATAGTAGTCCGAGGGAGCCAAGTCTGGAAAATAGGGGGGATGTGAAACGAGTTGGAATCATATTTCCATTAATTTTGCGACCACAACTGCTGAGGTGTGTGCTGGTGCGTTGTCGTGATGGAAAAGGACTTTCTTGTGGGCCAATCGCGGGCGTTTTTCTTGCAGCTCGGTTTTCAAACGGTCCAATAACGATGAATAATATTCACCTGTATTAGTTTTACCCTTTTCCAGATAGTCGATGAGGATTATCCCTTGCGAATCCCAAAAGACAGTCGCCATAACCTTTCCGGCCGAAGGAACGGTCTTCGCCTTTTTTGGTGCAGATTCCCCCTTGGTAACCCATTGTTTAGATTGTTGTTTGGTCTCAGGAGTATAGTAATGTATCCATGTTTCATCCACAGTGACGAAACGACGCTTAAAGTTCTCCGGATTCTTCTGGAACAGCTGCAAACCATCCTTGCAACACTTCACACGATTCCGTTTTTGGTCAAGCGTGAGCAATCGCGGAACCCATCTGGCGGATAGCTTTCTCATGTCCAAATGTTTATGCAAAATATTATGTACCCGTTCAGTCGAGATGCCCACAGCACTAGCAATCTCACGCACCTTAACTCTTCTGTCATCCATCACCATATCATGGATTTGATCAATTATTTCTGGAGTCGTAACCTCCACAGGCCGTCCAGAACGTTCAGCGTCACTTGTGCCATATGGCCAGTCCGAAAATTTTGAAACCACTTATAAACTGTTCTAATCGAAGGTGCAGAGTCACCATAATGTTTATCAAGCTTCTCTTTAGTCTCCTGAGGCGTTTTGCCTTTTATAAAGTAATGTTTAATCACCACACGAAATTCTTTTTTGTCCATTTCTTGAAAATCACTCGACTTCCTTGATTCACACGAATGCCAAACACAAAGAAATAGACCAATATGGCTGAAACTTGGTGTACGTTTATTCAAGAGATGCTACTAACTAAACATGACCTCGATACGCGCCGATGGTGCCATCTCTCGGACTTTGCACGGACTTTTCAAACCAGCCTCATATCCCGGTTAAAGATGTCTTGTTCATTTAGCTCTTTATTTTTGTACGTTGGTTGGAAACATTGCATTAATGTGTGTTGTGGCCTATCTCCAGGTTTCGTGTTACTCAATTTGGCAATATGGCAAGCAGTTTTCACTTGTTGCTCTATCTAAATTTTTTATCCCATGGTATCTGCAATAAAAAAAAGAAAATTTAATTAAAATCCCAAGGAAAAAATTCGTTAAATAGAAAACTAGGTGCTTAGGGCAGGCAAAAATTAAAATTCTGCTTTGTACCTTTTTTATTAGATTACCTAGAAATACATACGTTTACGTATGTATTTCTATTTCGTGGTTTCGTTAAATGGAACAAAAATAACTTAAACAACATTGAAAATAGCATCAACCACAAAATCCTGACAAAAATTTCGTTATGTTTAAATATTAAACGAAAATGAAATACCCTGTATATTCAATAGGTATTCAAAAATTATACTTACAATTTTAACACATGCAGAACAGTAGATTTTTCCCATACCTATTCTTAGTTCTTTGTATGGTTTAATCCACACTGACACACTACTGGCTTTGGGCATTTCACTGTAGTAAAATACGACTCACAAGATAAAAAAGCACAAATCGACGTAACCACTTTAAAAGCACAACCAAAAATGAAATCTAATAAATTGATAATCCAAGTATGCTCTGATGGCCGTCTGGGGTTTACTGATTGATTTTTACTGACCATAAAAAAATAAAATTTATTTGGGGAAAACCACCGGCGCAGCGGCGGCGGCCTAAACATTGACCCTTATTCCGAAAAATGAAATGAAGACGCCTGCCAAAGACCTACATTATTATAAATTCCTTCAAATATGCACATACATGCTATTTTTAAAGCATTTATGCAAATATTTAGAAAAATGCATATAATATGCAAAATATGCAATATATGCGCTTTGCATATTTGGGTGTCCTTAATGATCACAAGCCCACTACACCCACTGCTGGGTAAAAGCCTCCCCTATATGTTTCCACTGCCGCTTGTCTTGTACCTTCAACTGCCAGTTTTTACTAGTTATCTGAGTTATATTATCCACCCATCTTTGTAGTAGACAGCCAGGAGGGCATTTTAAAGTTCTAGGCTGCCATTCTAAGATTTTTTTTGTCCACCTGTTATCAGTAGTTCTTGCCACGTGCCATTTTTAACTCTGCTGTGGTCCAACCAGCAGCAACAGCGACCTTCGTTCTTCATCTTATTTCGCTGTTTCTAACTCGGTTACGAAGTAAAATACGCAGCATACGCCTCTCCATGGCGCGTTGGATTACTAGGAGCTTTTCGATAGACTTTTCAGTAAGGCGGCTCCCTGATTTGTCGGTGCGATATCGTTTTTTTCGGTGTGCCTGACTTGTGCGGGATGCGCGGGTGCGAAGCAAGTCAGGTGGGTTTCATTGAAATATAGGGGTTCGGCATGTTTTCGTCACCAAATCGACACCGAGCATACTGAGAAAAACGATACTGCACGGATAAATCAGGGAGCGGCCTAAGTTTTTCCATGCCGTAGGTGAAAACTGCAAGAGATATTAGAATGTTGCTTCTGAACGTTTGGCTCAACTTTCCGAAAGTGAGTTACGTCTTTCACCTTCGGTTGTCTGATTTCATCCTTTAGTTATCCTGTGACCCAAGTCAATGTAACTCTCTACGGTCTCCATAGGCAGATCTCCAAGAGCTTATTCCGGTAAATTTGTGTTAATCTTGCATTTTCTGATCTTTATTTTAAGGCCTGTATTCCCAGATTTACGTAAAAGATTTTCTATCATAAAACGAATCATATCGGCATTTTTTGCTATCAATATACCCTAAAAGAAAAAAATTTAGAGATAATTAATAGGTATAATTTAAATTTTATTACTAAAACGGGTTAAAAACACCCCGACACTGTCATAAAGTCGCGTCCCATTGCTGGAAGTATTTCGAAACGTTATCAACCGATCCGCTGTAATATTGAAATGATGGAGTTAAGCGAGCAGCTGTTGCCATGGGTTTTGAAATAACTGTGATAAAGGGTTTGAAACTAAAGGGGACGAAAATAATTTTAATTATGATTTAGTTGTTAGACGAATGTGTTTTTTATCGCTTGCGTTATTTTTTATTAATGAAGTGTACACATTTATGGAGTACACGAATATCTTCTTTTTATTAAATTATTTAATGCATAGCAAATCCTTAACATACCTTTCGCAATTTTTTTAAAGGTTAGTTATATTAAAAAAAAGATAATCATCCACCCACGTTAAGAGTTTGAAAATTCCTAGCCACTCTATTCCTCAGCTTTTTGTTGTAATTATAAGTCACGGTATTCGATTATGGAGCAAGTTCTACTGTTACATGGTTCTTCGCCACATACTGTAATTACTGTTAAGGAAAAACCGAAAAATAATAATAGTTATATGTATATATATATATATATAATATATATATATATATATTTATATATATATTATATATATATATATATATATATATATACTTACTTCCTCTTCTGAGTAGGCCACAGACCTGTTCTATTTCGTTATTAAGCCTCTTGTGATTCGGATGTCTAGCTGTCTCTCCATATCTTTGGTGGTCGTCCTTTTGGTCTTGTTTCATATGGGTTTTTGTTCATACATATTTTTATCATTCTCATATCTTCCACCCTTTGTACATGTTCACGCCACTCTCTTCTTATCTTTCTTCCCCATCTGACTATATTTTCTACCTTGCATTGTTCTCTTATGGTGTTGTTACTCACTCTGCCTGAAAACCTTTTTCCTGTTATTGCTCGCAGTATTTTCATTTCATTTTTAATTGCTGTTTGGTTCTGTTTGTGTCTGCCCGTGTTTCTATACTATAAGCCAGTATGGGTCTAACCCAAATTTTATATATTCTTGTTTTTGCTTCTACACTTAAATCTTTGTTTTTCCAAACTACATTTCTGAGGGCACCTGATATTGCTGCTGCTTTATTTGTTTGTTGTCTCACTTCTTCTGTTATATCTCCGTAGCTAGTAAAAAAATCAATGAAAACCGGCGACTATGAAAAGGTTAACGAAGCTTTATTCATGTGGTTTAACCAACAGAGATCAAAAGGTGTGCCTCTGTCAGGTCCAATTTTACAACAGAAAGCAATAATGATTAGTAGGCAATTCCCAGAGATAGATCAGTTTACCGCCAGTTCTAGATGGCTTGACCGCTTGAAAAAACGGTACGGTATACGACATCAAAAACATTGGCATCTCGACAGGAAAAATCAGCCCCTAGGCACAAACGAAGTAAGGAAAGATTAACTATAATGGTATGTTCCAATGCATCTGGCAAGCACAAAATCCCACTGATGTCTATTACAAAAGTCAGAAGAGCGCATGGATGGATGCGACCTTATTTACTAACTGGTTTGAAGAAGAGTTCGTGCCATCTGTGACTAAATTTTTGAACAGAAACCGTCTTCCTGTTAATGGATAATGCTCCCTCTCACCCTGGAGAAGGACTTCATGTGGGCGAAATTGTTTTAAAAATTTTTTCCTTCAAATGTAATCAATAATGCAACCAATGGATCAAGGCATCCTCGAAAACATTAAAAAAATTATAGGCGTTTATATCTTGAACATCTGTTAGAATACACAGAAAAGGAGAATATTATTAATGGGATGAGAAAGGTTACACTGAAAAATGTTATTTACTGGGTAAGTCAAGCTTGGGATTCTGTGCGTATTACCACTATTCAAAAATCTTGGTCAAAAGTTATTGATGATAGTAAAGATGATACTCCATTAAATGAATTAGCTTTGAAATTGAGAAGCCATGGAGAAATGTCCTGTTCAAAAAATTTTGACACCGAGATAGAAGAAAAAGAAAAAAGTTTATTTGAATTAATGCAAAAATTAAAAGGTTGCGAAAATGTGACAAGAGAAGATGTTGTTGATGGATTACAGCAGATGATTTAGAAGAAGAAAATGAGTATTGAAGAAATAACGATTGCCTTTCAGGAAACCGAAAAATCAGATGACGATGACGTTGACGAAACGGCGGTGGATGAACAGTCTTCCACTAAAATCTCTCATCAAGAAGGTTTTGCTTCTTTGGAAAAAGCTTTGAGGTATATCGAACAACAACCAGAGGCAACCCCAGCGGATTTGCTTCTTCTTAATAAATGGAGAAACATTGCAGCGAGAAAAAGAAGATGCAATATGAAACAGAAGCACATAGATACCTATTTCACTGTTTTATATTGTATGTACCTGTTTATATATTAAAAACGTTAATACGCCGGTTTAAAGTATTGGTGTTTATTTTTTGAATAAATAAAAAACAAATCCGGATTATTCGAGTTTTCAGTTATCCGAGGAGGGTGCCCCCCCACGTTACCTCGGATAACCGGTGTTCTCCTATATATATATATATATATATATATATATATATATATATATATATATTATTTTATTCGTGTTTTCACAAGTTTTCATTTGACACCACGCTCGATGACCTAGTAAAAAAAATTTTTTTTTCACTTCCGATTTTACCCCCAGAACTAACCCCTTAAATCAAAATTTAACTTTCAAAACTACACGGCCTTCAATTCCTATATTATTACCAAATTTCAACTTTCTATGACAAATAGTTTCAGAGAAAATCGGGTGCGACAGACAGACAGAGAGACAGACGAACAAACAGACAGACAGACATCGAAGTCATCTTATAAGTGTTCTGTATAGAACACTAAAAATGAATACAATGATTGTCTCCGATTTTTTATATAAACGACACATTCATCCTTCATACTTTGTTGATACGAAAACTTTCCATTATCCACTAATTTCTCTATTCAAATGTCAGAAAAGCGCTGAAAATTTCGCAGTAAAGTCTCCTACAATTCAATAGCAGCAGTAGACGTCGTAAATATAAAAGCTTTATCTGGCAAGGACTTTAATTTGAAAAGTTTTATTGCAAACAGATACAAACATTCAATAATTTTATCGAAATAAAATAAAATACTAATAAAGATAGTAATTCTACCTTCTTGAGTAACTCCGAAAATATTTTTAATATCGGAAGCATATTTTATTTATCTTATTAATAACGGCAGAGGCAAATTTTGACGAAAAGCTCCCATTAAATGTTAAGAGGCTCCATTTTGGCATACAGGTAGTTTTTTGGATATAGAATACGGTAAGAAAAAGTTTGCTGCTCTAAATTGTACGTTACACGCCTACAAAATCGAAAATAAAATAAAAATTCATTTTTTTTTTTCCAAATATCTCGAAAAATAAAAAACATATCGTAAAACGAATAGCACCACGCGAAAGAAATTTTACAAAAAGAGAAGTACATAGATTTTTTTTAGTTGTACCGTAATTTAAAAAAAAAATATTTAAAATGAAATGGCTGGTTTAGTCCCTTCAGTTGTAGTGGAAACCATGCAAGTTAGAAGAAGCCTCTGTAAAACCAACTTGCATGTTTTGACTCTCAGTCGTTGTTTTTTGCGGCGTTTAGTCATTTAGGGATCAGTTTAACTGACAATTTTCTCATACCCAAGTCAGAATACACAATGTAAAAGCACTTTCATATGAAATGTTGAGAGTCTCCACTATAGGTTGCAGCTTAAAAAGTCGATTATCCAAAATCATTTCATTCACAGCTTGAACATTCTAGCACAGCGTCCTAGGTAGTAGTTGTTTGTAGAAATGCAATAAAGTCCGTGACAGCAATACGGCGTTGTTTACAAGGTGCCGTGAAATACAAAACTGTATGTTTAGGCACTTGGACAACATTGACGGATATTACGACATCCTCGACGATATCCTGTAAGATATAGAAAAATAACCCGTCAAGTGCAAGTTGAACTTGCACAATTAGTGTTCCGTATGTTGATTGCTTTTAAAATAGAAAATGTTGTTACGGTGGTATAAAATAATCACTGACTTCACAAAACACACCCCAAATGAGTTTTCAACAAAGTTTGTTCCCAATCTTTATTGAAAACTGATGACCTTGAAATTTTTGTTTTTTTCTATATACCAGATAAATTATTAAAGGTAATGCACTCGTGATAACTTTCGTTCAATCTACACCCGTGAAGAATATTCCAGAATTTTTTCAAAATTTTTTAATCAGTACTTTTCGAGATAAGGTGAGGGGACAGCGATTTTTTCGCGATTTTTTAAAAATAATACAAAGAAAAGTGCTCGCAAGTATTACATTATATATAACCTTTGTATTCGTGTTTTTCACAACCTTTTATTTGACACCACACTCGATGACCTAGTAAAAAATTTTTTTTTTACTCTCAATTTCACCCCCCAAAATTAACCCCTTAAATCAAAATTTGACTTTCAAAACTACATGGCTCTGATGAGGCCATCAATTCCTATATTATTACCAAATTTCAACTTGCTATGACAAATAGTTTCGGAGAAAATCGGGTGTGACAAACAGAGAGACAGAGAGACGGGCAGACAGTCAGACAACGAAATCATCTTATAAGTGTTCCGTACGGAACACTAAAAAGTAAAATTCATAATCAGGCGGAGAGGTGAACAATAAAAAAATAACCAGTCAAGTGGAAGTTGAACTTGCGCAATTATTGTTCCGTACGTTGATTGCTTTTAAAATAAAAACTTTTGTTATGGAGGTATAAAATGATTAGTGACTTCACAAAACACACCCCGAATGAGTTTTCAACAAAGTTTGTTTCCAATTTTTACTGAAAACTGATGACCTTAAGATTTTTCTTTTTTTTTTTTTTATATACCAGATAAATTATTAAAGGTAATGCACTCGTGATAATTTTCGTTTAATTTACACCCCGTGGAGAATATTCCAAAATTTTTTCAAAATTTTTTGATCAGTACTTTTCGAGATAAGGGGGAGGACAGCGATTTTTTAAAAATAATACAAAGAAATGTCTGCGCAAGAATTACGTTATATATACTCGTATATATATATATATATATATATATATATATATATATATATATATATATATATATATAATTTTGTGGGCTTAACGTAGATTAAACTTTAGCAAACTTTTTTTTATCGTATCTACGTCCAAACTACCTGTGTGCCAAAATGTAACCTGTTAACTTTTAATGAGAGCTCAAAACCCTGGCGACTGAGCTAAAACCCATTTATAGTGTGATAAAAGTGGAACTATAAAAGGCTAAATGGTCCTTCAAATGCCCGTATTTGGTATTTCAATTACTTTATATATCATTTTCAAAAAAAAAAAAAAAACTATTGAAAGTGAAAATTATTCAAGCTATTGAAATTGAAAATTATTCAATTCAAATGACCTGAAGTTCTGGAATGGAATTTAAAATAATTTCTGAAAAGAATATAAAGCAACTTGTTATTTAGAAACTTTTCGATTAATGTAAAATTAAACGAATCTGAGCAACAGAGTTGACTTTCTGGCTCTTTTTTGAACAATTTATTTTCAATTAGTAGCTCTGATCTACGAGATGTAAGAATATGTGAACAAATCAATTCTTATTAATCCAACAAAGTAGAAATCCACTCAAAGCGATTTTGCATCAAAACCTAAGAGAAGTTTTTATTCCTATACACTGAATAATGCTAGACAATTGAACTGATGTAGACTTAAAACCTAAGTGGCCATTACTCAGTGGGAAATAAAATTTTCTAGAGCGAATCAGGGCTTCAAACATCACTTTTATTAGCACATTTTGTAATGAATTCCGTATATTGGAATACAGCAGCCTTTGTATGTGACCACTTTACCGTCATTATTTGATTATCTGAAATCAACATGGAGTTACGTCATGTGATAGGAATCATTTTTTTCGTCTGTGTTAATATCCACCAGTCATTTTTGCGTGAAAATAATTTATGTATAGCCTGTCCCAAAATATAAAATCCTGATTTTTGCCGTTTTAAGTACAAATATACAGTTTGAATGAATGAGGTTTGCAAGAACGGACATATTGTATAAATAAAAATATATTTTAACTGAAACCTAATTCGGTTTCACTATCACTGTCACCAGCTGAGGTAATTATCAGTGGTTTTATATTATTTACATAAATATATGAATCTTCAACTTTAACAATGTGCTGAATGGAATTCTTCCAGCTTTCACAAGGTATATCATTTATAACTTTTTTTACTAATTCAACCACTGACACGCTTAAAGTAGGAGAAACATTTTGTGCCCTTATTTTTGATTTAACTTGATGCTAAATATGTTCAATTGAATTAAACACACAATAATACGGAGGAAGCCGCAAAACAGTATGTCCCATTTTCTCAGTCATACTATCACAAACATATTTCTCTTTTAATTTATGGCCTTTCAAAACTTCCAAAAGATCACTATTTTATAACTAAAATCAAAATAAATGTCATTTTCTAACATATATTCCTGTATTTCAGATTTGGTGTTGGCTGCATTATAGGAACCTTATTTAGTAGGCGAGTATGGTAACTTGCATTGTTCATAACTATAACAGTTTGTTCGAGAACATTTGGCAAAAGGAAATTTTGAAACCAATTTTCAAACAGTTCTGCGGTCGTGTCTTCGTGATAGTCCAAACTAGAATCTTTTATGGTTTTTGCAGATAATAGTAGACAATTTGAAACCCAGCCCTTTTCAGGTCCAGCATGCAAAATGGTTATTTGTTTACCTTTATTTGAAGGTGCGTTAGTCTGACATTTAGGACTGCTGTCAACCCACCCTTTTTGCACAGTGTCTTGGGTATCGAACCATGTTTCGTCAAGGTAAATTATTGGCCAATTCTCTGATCTATACTTTTTAATTTCTTGTAAATAAGTATGTCGCAAGTTTTGTAATCTTTGTGACTCCATCACTACTTGCCTTTTGTTGATTTTTCGGAACGTAAATCCCATCCTTAAGAGAATTCTGTGAAGGGTTGATCGGCCACAATGTATATTGGTCGCGTCCTGCACCAGTCTTAATTTTATTTTGTCTAGTGTCGGCACCAACTGCTCTTCATAAGTAGAATATATTTTTCTCCTGATGACTTCTTTTTCACAATCGTCTACATGATGCAGTTGAAAACCTTTCCGTTTTTTCCTGTTCCTAAGTGATGGTTTTCCTACAATACTCGCAGAAATTGAGTTTTTGTTAGTTCACTGGTTTCTTGCAAAGCACTTTGTTTATTCAAATTTCTTTTTACCAAACTGTCGTAAACATTTTTCACTATTTGTTGAGAGCATCAAGTGATAAATGTTTTCTCTTGTGATAGCCACTATTGCAATTTTCCCAAGCACGCCACATAATTAAAATAGAACCGTTACGTTGTAAGTTTTCAGAAAAACTAAAAATAAAAATAATAAAAAGTATCTTTCGAATCTTAATGGGGATCTGTGGTCATTAGGCCTATATTATTAAATACTTAAAGGGCTCCAAACCGGGTTGCCAGGTAGTAAATATATAGGTAAAAATAGATCCAATATGATTGCAGGTGCAAGTGAGGGCGATATACAAAGTATAAAATAAAAATACGTTTATCGTAATACTTGGCAACTATGCACAAAACCTTAATAGGGTCGTTTATGGCCCCATTGAAAAAACAAAAAGGCAGGATCTTGGGATTTACATTACCTGCACAGCATCTGTTATAATTTTATCACATGTTGAAATAAATTTTTACTATAGTGCATCATAACACATGTTTATAGATATTATTTCATCATAAATTATTCGATAAATGTATATAGATACTTACGATTGCTTTACTTCTCGTATCCAAATATCGTCGATACTTTATTTACATAACCTCGGTTATGGTTTTTTCATTTACGAGGTACAGGTCATTAATTGTGCAAGGCTTTGATACAGTTTTATACATATTAATTATTCTATTTAAGTAGGAAGTCAGCATTCTAATGATAGCAAAAATAATACCACCGTTTGAAAATTAAATTCGGGGTTAAATGAAGCAAAATCGTTTGAGTTGATTTTTTTGTTCACCACTGTATAACCAACAAATTAATTTCATCAATTTAGAAACAGTTAAGATTTCACAAATATCAGAACTAAAAACTAATCTCATGCAGATATAAACTGCGGCATTTTCAATTGACTTTTTTTAGTGTTCCGTACGGAACACTTATAAGATTACTTCGGTGTCTGTCTGTCTGTCTCTCCGTCTGTCTGTCTGTCACACCCGATTTTCTCCGAAACTATTTGTCATAGAAAGTTAAAATTTGGTAATAATATAGGAATTGATGGCCTCATCAGAGCCGTGTAGTTTTGAAAGTTAAATTTTGACTTAAGGGGTTAGTTTTGGAGGGCGAAATCGGAAGTGAAAAAAAAATTTTTTACTAGGTCGAGTGTGGTGTCAAATGAAAGCTTATGAAAACACGAGTAATATATATATATATATATATATATATATATATATATATATATATATATATATATATATATATATATAATGTAATACTTGCGTACACTTTTCTCCCAATTATTTTTAAAAAATCGCTATGCCATCACCTTATCTCGAAAAGTACTGATCAAAAAATTTTGAAAAAAATTCTGGAATATTCTCCACGAGGTGTAGATTGAACGAAAATTATCACGAGTGCATTTCCTTTAATAATTTATCTGGTATATAAAAAAACAAAAATTTCAAGGTCATCAGTTTTCAGTAAAGATTGGAAACAAACTTTGTTGAAAACTCATTTAGGGTGTATTTTCTGAAGTCACTGACCATTTTATACTACCGTAACAAAAATTTTTATTTTAAAAGCAATCAACGTATGGAACACTAATTGTGCAACTTGCCCGGATATTTGATTGTATAAATCGCTTTACCATTTTTTTTTATTTGTGATGAATCTGAATTTTTACGATTATACACAGCGGAAATGTCTTTTTACCTCGTTTTCCCTCACTGAATTTCAAAATACAAAAATAATATTTACATTTTGAGCACGTAATTTTATTTTAATTTTAAATTTAGAATCCGTATTGGAAGTATATAAATGTTCCCAATTTATTCTTTTAACATAATTTTTTCGATTTCGACAGTTGATTGACCGATTTAGTCATGCTTTGAAAACTCACTTCGATAACATGTGATTTTAATTACCAGCACTGGCAGCTCGCTGCGGGTCGCTGTCACTCGCGATTAAAAAATATTTTATTCTCTTTCAGTCCTCCATAAATATCTAATCTTCGTGACTACCTTTTAATTGTATTGCTCGAATTAATTTTAGAATGATTTATAACAAACCCGGTATTAATTTAATTTTTGCCTGCAATTGATTTCTATAATGGATGACTAGTAAAATGGATGACTGATAAAAACCAATGTTAATTTGTTTTTTTGTCTATTAGTGAAAAAAGAGAATAAAAATTACTGGGGGTGCCGATTATGTAGTGTAATTTTAAGAATATTATTTTTTTGTTATTTAATCCATTGGTAAGGTACCAAGTACGCATACCTAATACTCCAAGCTGACAGAGTAGTTGACAATGTCAACACTTCAACGCAGTTAGCGCGGTTTCCGAGGGATCCCCCTCAGGCAGAAAAAATCCATATTTCAGCAGTGTATCCACTGTTCTCTTAATTGTTAATCCATCCCGAGACCCTTTTCTCCGTATCACGGCTCATCAGTCGGGCTAGGAACGCACACTTGGGTATGCATACTTGGTACAATTCATTGTATCTTACCATTACGTTTCATAAGTACCTAGATAAGAACTGGTAAATCCTGTTCTCTTGTTTGTCGATCCTATCCCGACTGATGGGCCTTGATACGGCGAAACGCGGTTTGAGGTGGATTGACAAATAAGAGAACAGTAGGTAGACTGCTGAAATATGGACTTTGTTTTCAGTAGTTTTACATTCAACCACATATTAACTTCAGATTTACAAAATACTGAGCTTACTAGTAATTTTCAGTCAAATAATATCCGGTATATATCACCACTACACCAAACACTTTATTTTTGCACTCGACGCGCGTTTCGCTAACCATGTTAGCTTCATCAGGAGCGATGATTGACTAAAGCTAAACTACAAATCTACCCGAGTTATACTTAGCCTAACCCTTGAATTACTCAGGCGGAACTAATGGCACAGGCAAGGTCATCAGTTCCGATCAAATAACCAGTAGAGGGGACTATAAGGAATAGGCGCTCTGTCTTTATTTAAACTACTTTTACATTTTATAATTTCCATACTTTCGTATGCGTTCAACAATCTCCTATCAGATACATTTTTTTATTAATCTTTGATTATCTAATGTTACAATATGATCAGCTTCAAGGGCATGTTCGGCAATGCTACACTTTTCTGTTCTACTGTATTTTAAGTGTGCTAAATGTTCTTTAAATCGTGTTTTAATTGACCTTTTAGTTTACCCAACATACTTTTTGTCTCAATCATTACAACTAATGTCATAAATTCCACTTTTCTCACAATTAGGAATCTTATCTTTGGGATTTCCTAAGATATTCCTCAGATTGTCTGATGACTTATGGACTAAGGTGAGGCCTACCTTATTAAATACCTTATTGAGTCCCTTGCTATATTTCGGATTATTTGGTATGGACATACTTGGTGTTATTTTCTTCGCGTGTAAAAAAGGGGGATGGCGGAACTGATGGCCTTGCCTATACCATTAGTTCCGCCTGAGTAATTTAAAGGTTAGGTTAAGTATAAATAGGGTAAATTTGTAGTTTAGCTTTAGTCAATCATCGCTCCTGATAAAGCTAACATGGTTAGCGAAATGCGCGTCGAGCGCCAAAATAAAGTGTTTGGTGTAGTGGTGATATATACTGAGTAGTATCATTGTGCCAAAGATTCTACATTCCCAACTTAGTTAAATAATATCCGGTTCAAAATGACTTCCAATGTTGTTCGACGCCTAATTTTCATGTCTTTCTGTTATTCCATTGGCACTCTTAGAGTTATGTTAAGTTCATTGCTCTGGAAATTCCCTCTTTCCCGAAGCTTTCTATACTTTAGTGGTATCTATTATGTGACACTTTTAGCTAAACTAGTTTCCTACATTCTCGGTACATGATCATACCTTCTTAGTCACTGTGTTTCAATATCCGTCGTCAAAGAACTATCTACTCCTATTCCTTGTACGTGGGGATTTCTAGTTTTATTTTTCTCTAGAGTTTTCAATGATTGCCTGAACACATCCATTTCTGTCGACTTCATTTTCATTCGATTGTTTTGCTTTACTCTATATACATTTGCACCTAAATCAGACTACCTACGGTAAACGTTTTATATTTTCGTTTCATTCCAGTCTCATGCCTTTAGAGTAATCCATTCAGATAGCAAATTATTTACCTTGTCTGTGTTATTCTTCTCTTTGCTTCTATTACTGTTGTGACAATTTTTGTTGTGTTTCTAGGACGATATTGATTCTACTATTATAATATTCTAAATTTCTTTAATGAAAATGCACCACTGCAGATAATCGAAAATAAAAAAAATATAATAATGGAATTAACTCTGTAATAAAGAAATAATCAAAATTAAAAAAAAAGAGTGGAGATGCAGTAAAGTTTTTATGATTTTTAGAAATTCTTGGATACAGCTTGGAAATCGATTTAACTAATTTAATAAAACACTGCCAAGATAATGTAAACGAGTTTCCTTAGTTTAATTTTGACTGCAAGGCCACTGTTCTTCTGTTTTAGTGAATTTTTTAACATTTTAACGCTTTCAGCTCACTATTTCTTAAATATCTCAGCTTCTGTTCATTGTTATGCAACCGAAAAAAAAATTATTTTACTCGTCATAAAATTGCCTAAAAAATTGCTTAAATTGCATTAAAAAATATTAAGTAAGTAACCTAAAAAAAAGTATTTACTCCGGCAAATTGAGAAATGTTACTTTACGGTGATTTCCGTACAATTCAATATTACGGCTTCAAATTATAGGAAAATATAGCTTCTATATTAACAAAAACGTGTGCCAAATTTTATTAAAAAATATTTAGAGAATTGGTCAAAATTCGCATTTTAGTTCAAATTTTATTATGGATTGTTCTTGTGGGCAAAAAGTTGTAAAAAACTTTTTTTTAAAAAATATGCGAAATTTTATGCTCTTCAAGATGGTTAGAAGAAAAATAAAGATCTCTGGTTCATTCTCTTTATTTCTATTCTATATTTTTCTTAAATACCACGTAGGCTGAAAAATTTTTGGTCTAGCTACTTAAAACACATTTTTTTTGCAAAATTCGACTTTATTCATTAATATAGTCTCCTTCAAGAGAGATATAATCAGTCCGTGCTTTTCTAACATTTATATATCTTTCTTGTAGAAGGATTTGTCTTTGCCTTCGAAATAGGTCTTAGTTTCGGCGATAACTTCTTCATTGGAGCCAAATCTCTTTCCTGCGAGCATTTTTTTGAGGTCTGCGAATAGATAATAGTCGCTGAGGGCCAAATCTGGGGAATACGGTGGATGAGGAAGCAATTCGAACTTCAGTTCATGCAATTTTGCCATCGTAACTATTGACTTGTGACACGGTACATTGTCTTGATAAAAGAGCACTTCTTTCTTGTTCGTTTGGAGCCGTTTCGTTGCAACTTCTGCCTTCAAACGCACCAATAACTATATAATATTCGCTATTGACGGCTTTTTCCTTTTCAGCATAGTCGATGAAAATTATTCCATTCGCATCCCAAAATATAGAGGCCAAAACTTTTCCAGCCGACTGTTGTGTCTTTGGTCGCTTTGGGCGGTTTTCAGCGGCTCCTGTCCACTCAACTGACTGCCGATTTGATTCCGGTGTGTAGTGGTGGATTCATGTTTCATCCATTGTCACATATACTATGAAAAAATCCTTTTTATTGAGCTTAAACAGGCCCAAATAGCGCTCAGAATCATCAACACATTGTTGTTTTTGGTCCACTGTGAGCAAACGCGGTACCCATTTCGAACAGAGCTTTCTCATGCCCAAATGCTCATGTAAAATAGGACCAACACGTTCTTTTGATATCTTTAAGGTGTCAGCTATCTTACGCAATTTCACTTTACGGTCATCCAAAACAATTTTGTGGATTTTTGTTATGTTTTCCCGTGTAAACATCTAATTTGGGCGTCCAGAGCGCTCAGCAGCATTTGTATCTGTATCTGTTGTAGCGTCACTAAAACCAGTGTAACTTGTAAACTAATCGTCGAAATGTCATGAAATTTTGACACATATCGTTTGAAGGTTGGTACTTTCTAAAAATCATATGGATTTTTTGAAAAGGGCGACATCTCAACCTACGTGTTATAAGATCAAAAATTGATTTTAAAACAAACACTACCTATTTTACAATAAAATTATGATTTAGATATCAGAAAGAGAGAAAATGCAACGAAAAGTGGACTAAAATAATGCAAAAAAGAAACTGTTGAGAGTTTTATTTATAATTTTTTATAAAGATGTGTTTTTGATTTGATCACAAAATAACTTGGATAGTTTAATATACACTATATACATTTCTTAAACATGTTAATAATTAAATATTATTAACAAAAAATATAATTACTATCTCAAAACTGAGATTGTAAGTATTCTAAAATCAGCGATTATTATCAAATTTGCTAGAATATTTAAAGAAAGGTATCCTGGTAAATATATTTAAAGAACATGGTTCTGTAGGTAGCTCGTCAAAGTCCGTCATCACAGGCCTGTTACTAATAAAGAAGCAAATTTTATTGTAATGTTATCGACTATCGAAAGTTTTCAAATGAAGCTATCTCAAAGACGTGAGCAAGTTAGAACGTCAGGACTGTCGATCAGGCGAGTTTTAGTACAAAAGTATAAAAAAATTTCGTACTTACCGACCAAAATTCATTCACTTTTACAAGCAAGGGATTATGATGCTCATCAAGATTCTTGTCCTTAACTACAACGAAGGAAAAAACAAGACATACATTTTTACAGAATTATCCCATTCTGAAATGTTTAATGAGTTATAGAATAGACGACACACATACGTAAAATAAACAGAGAGACGTCAGCATATCTCTAAAAATAAATGCCGTCCACGGACTAGAGTACACTACGATAAGACTAATTACGATGACATGTTTGATGCTTACGATACAGGTGCCATCTGTATACTGTAATCCCTCTAAGTTTTCGTTAGTTAAAATGGATTCCTCAAAGATATATAATATAAAGTTAGCCACCGATCAATATTTTCTGAAAACAGCTAAACCGCCAATTTCCCTAAAACCGTTTCGCATGTTCGACATTAGTATAGATACTGCAGTAGTGAAGTTAAGGGACACCTACAATGGTCCGTGGAGATCCTCTATTGTCAGAAGTAAGATGGTCATAACTGGTTTCATAAAACTCACACCAGTTTATCTGCAAGCTGTGCCAATATCATCTGCCAAACTAAAAAATATAAGGGATTTTCTACCGTATTTAGGAGATGCAAAAAACCGAAGCTTTTATGACGGCTTTTTTTCACAGCAAGATCTGCAGAGCAATGACCTAATGGAAATCGATGAAGATAACAATAGCAGTGGTTGCGAAGACTCTTAATTATTTTGTTCACAAGTATTATAACTTAAAATGTAATAAAAACTAAATTTATAATATTAGTTTTAATTTATTTTATTTTCTTTCAAAAACAACATCAGTCCAAGTTATTTTATTTTATTTCTTAAAGTCACGAGTTTTTTTCTTAAGTGTTCCAGTCGAAAAATCTTTACTAAACTCATATACATCACTCTATGATAAAAAGGTTCCTGAAAAAATGTTAATAAACTTGACAGTGAGTTTTTTCCACCTCCTGAAAAATTAACATTTTCTACATATGTTGTTTCTAAAATAAACGCCTCATTTATGCTTGTTCTAAATTTTCACTCTATTTTGTATCTTATCACAAGTGTTTCGGTACACAGTACCTTCGTCAGATAATCTATAACTAACAAATCAAATATGTAAAAAAGTTATATATACCTTAAGTATTACATAATTAAACCCTAATTTATATGTAAATACCACTATGGTGCCTAGACGGATTACTTTAATCGATACCATAAATTAATTTAAATCTAATAATGGAGAACTATGTAGATCAATTTGTTCATTTAGTAAATAACCCATATTTTTATGTTTGTTAATTTCCATTGTTTCTAAAAGATTCAATACAGTTAATTTAATAAATCTCATAAATTAAATCCTTAGAAACAAAGGAAATTGCCAAACATAAAAATATAGGTAATTTACTAAATGAACAAATTGATCTAAATAGTTTCCTATTGTTAAACTTAAATTAATTTATTATATCAACTCAAGTAATCCATTCAGGCGCCATAGTGGTATTTTGGTATAAATTAGGGTTTAGTTATGGAATATTTAAGATATGGATGATTTATTTATACATTTGATCTATTAATTACCGATTATCTGACGAAGATACTGTGTATCGAAACAGTTATCATAATATACAAAATATATAGTTAGAACTAACATAAGTCTTTATTTCAATTATCAACTTTAGTTAGAGGTGCTCGTGAATAGACAGTTCATATTGTTTAAACACCATCACAAAGAAAAATGTTCATTTAATAGTGTAATAAAATAATAAAGTTGAGCTCATCATATACTAACAATTTATTAGTACGTATATTATTCACCCGACAAGTGTCCCAGAAAAAGTCATATGTTTTGGTTAAATATATATCAAGAGGGTATTTTTCATAGTATAAAATTTTCCACATTTTACTTTCAAATGAGTTAGGCAATATTTCAGCTTACCCATATTTTATTTATGTCTCTTTGTGTGCTGTATAATTTCAAATCTTTTTGTTTTGGGTATATTCTGACAGAGTATAACTTTATATTGTGACTGTTTATGCCCTCTTCTCGTAAGATCTATTATTAAGTGTACATGTTAATTATCAATTCTTACATTATATCCTTTACAGAACCTGTATAAATTGAAATTTAAGTCAGTTTCTAATATAATCCATACCAAGCTATTTTACAGAGGCAAAAATAATAAGAATATTTAGATGAACCATCAACGAGTACCGCAAAACTGAACGTCCATATAAAAAAGTGTTGCGATGCTTTTGGTTGGATTAGAGGGACGTATTATACCACGACATGCTCTGGTCTATCCAGACCATCAATTCTGTGCTCTACCAAAACCAGTTGATCCGTGTGAGTCACTTAAAGTAAAAAAACAGGTCAACTGTAAGTTGGACTTGCGCAATTAGTAATAATAAAATCCTTACCTAGGCTAAATTAATTAGGTCCTTAACATGTATATATCTTAAGATCCAATATGTATTTTCACGTTTTTTCTTATTCAATAATATATAAAAGTTATAGCATCTTAGCTATCTAATAGGTTATAAATTAATCTAGCTCAGAATCAGATAGAATCTAGTAATAAAAGTGTAAAACAAATATTTACTACCTAAATATTTATTTAATTATAAACAAATACAATAAAATTCTTTTATTTTGGTACAGACGCGCGAGCACTAATATACTACGAGGATGAACTGAAAAGTTCGCGGCCTAGTCAAGAAAACAAAATAAAATACGTACAAAAATATTTTTATTTTTCGACGTAATCTCCACCTAGCTCTATGCACTTCTTCCATCCAAAGATTCGTCAAGGTCTTCAAAATAATGGTTAACTTAATCTTGCGGATCAGCCTCAAACATCTCCAAACAGTCGTGAGAAATAGTGAGCTAAATTCGTTTTTGTTCAATTAAAAGCAATCTGGGGACCCACCCAGCGGAAACCTTAGAAAATCCGAGTTCGTTGGCAATGATGTTTTATGCTCGTTCATACGAGATGCCTATAGTATCTGCAACCTCCCTGGGAGTTAATCTACGGTCTTTCAATATGAGATCACACACTTTGCCGATGTTTTCTTCAGTCGTAGACGTCGTGAGCCGGCCGGAGCGAGGGTCATCTTCGATGCTCTCTCGTTCATGTTTAAATTCTGCGACCCATTTTTTCACCATGGTATATGACGGAGCAGATTTCCCTAGTGTGGTTTTCATATCATCGTGGATCTCCTTTGGTGTTAATCTTTTTTTTAAGAAGGTACTTGATGACCGCACGTTGTTCAATTTTTTCCATTTTTCCAAAAACGCTGCACTTGGTCGCACTAAACTCGTTCTAACCTAAAAATCACAAATTCTACAGCAAGAAAAATTTTACACCGTGACAACCAAAGAAAGTATGAACTTAAGGGTACTATAATTAAAATATTATAATTAATTTTTGGTGAGGCCTCGAACTTTTCAATCCATCCTCGTATAAGGTATATAACAAAAGCTTCTCCATATTGCCAAATAAAACTACGAAAACTATGTTTTTATAGTTTCTTTGTATACCAGGGGAATTATCAAACGTAATGTCTCATGATAATTTTTGCTCAGTATGGAGACTATTCCAGAATTTTCTCAAAATTTTTTTATCAGTACTTCTCGAGATAGGGTGGATGGATAGGGGCTTTTTAAACATTTTTTTTTAAGTAATACAAAGAAAAGTGTACGCAAGTATTACATTCTATATACAGTAGAACCCCGATTAACCGAGTCGCGATTATTCGAGCTCCGGATTAACCGAGACAATCTAAGAACCTGATTATCCGAGGTACGCGCGTCTATGCTGCGTATTAACCGAGCTTCTAAAATATATATGTACATATTTCCATTTAAAATCGTCGGGCCTTCGGGGAATCCCTGGCCCGTGTGAGGGGTTCCCCTATATATGTTTTTGGACTCTTTCAGCATGTAAATTTGCGTGAATGCAGTGCGTTATAACGTTTACAGCGGAGAAATACAAGTATACTCACATAATTTATTTGGTTGGAGTTCTGGTAGTTAAGTGTAATTAATACGAACTACTGAATTTTTGTTTGTCGTATTATAATGGAGCAAAACAAGCGTAAAAGAATCGTCGTTCCTACTGAAGAAAAATTAAAAGCCATCAGAAGAATTGAAGCAGGAGAGACAATTAAAGTTGTTGCGCGAGATTATGGAGTAGGTGAGGTAACAGAGATTGGAAAAAAAACCGCACAAAAATAGAAGAGTGGTATATAAATCAAGTCTCCTCGTCCTCAGGAAGAAAATCAATGAAAACCGGCGACTATGAAAAGGTTAACGAAGCTTTATTCATGTGGTTTAACCAACAGCGATCAAAAGATGTGCCTCTGTCAGGTCCAATTTTACAACAGAAAGCAATAATGATTAATATGCAATTCCCAGAGATAGATCAGTTTACCTCCTGTTCTGGATGGCTTGACCGCTGGAAAAAAAAAAACGGTACGGTGTACGACAACTGACTGTATGTGGTGAAAAACTTTCTGCTCTTGTGTCATCAATTGAGAAGTTTAAGCAGAACTTTAAAAAGCAAATCGAAGATTGCGGATACACATGTGATCAAATTTACACCTGTCACGAAACTGGTCTGAATTATAAAATGGTTCTATCAAAAACATTGGCATTTCGACAGGAAAAATCAGCTCCTGGGCACAAACGAAGTAAGGAAAGATTAACTATAACGCATCTGGCACGCACAAAATCCCACTGATGGTGATTGGCAAGTCTGCACGTCTAAGAGCTTTAAAAGACATCTCACCCAAAGCCCTACCAGTCTATTACAAAAGTCAGAAAAGCGCATGGATGGATGCGACCTTATTTACTAACTGGTTCGAAGAAGAGTTCGTGCCATCTGTGACTAAATTTTTGAACAGAAACCGTCTTCCAATTTTGTTAATGGATAATGCCCCCTCTCACCCTGAAAAAGGACTTCATGTGGGCGAAATTGTTGTAAAATTTTTTCCTCCAAATGTAACCAGCATACTGCAACCAATGGATTAAGGTATCCTCGAAAACATTAAAAAAAATTATAGGCGTTTATAAACTGCGCCGCAAAATTAACGCATAATTTTAAAAATTGAAAAATTGATTTTATATATTTTTTTTCAACCGACGCCAATGGATTTAAATTGTGTCTTTATGATATCTTTTCAATGTTTTTAGACTCGGTGTAAATATCGAGTAGATAAAAAGCAGTATTTTCTAACAATATTGAAAAAATGACAATTACACACAAATTTTATTTTAGAAATTGTTAAAAAAATAAATGATATTACAATAGAAAAAATAAATCAATAACGTGTATTGCCTCTTCTTGCCCTGATTACTGCTTCACATCTTCTAGGCATACTTAAAATCAGGTTTCTAATTGTATCCTGATCCATATCATCCCACATTTCCGTCAACCTTACTGAAAGCTCATTTAGGTCCCTAGGTGGAGGCAGTAAGGCTCTAACACTTCGACTTAGATTGTCCCACAAGTGTTCGATAGGGTTAAGGTCAGGACTTCTTGCTGGCCAAGGTAATGTTGCAATTTCCACGTCCTGGAGGTAATCTTGTACCACTCTAGCGACGTGCGGGCGTGCATTATCGTGCATAAATAAAAATTCTTGTCCGATAAAGGGGGCATATGGTATCACATGTGGTTCTAAAATGTCCGTTATGTATCGATCAGCTGTTAAACGACCTCCCTGAATTATAACCAATTCTGTACGGGCCTCCAAACTAATGCCACCCCACACCATAACAGATCCCCCACCATAGCTTACTGTTTCGACAATGTTGCATTGGGCATATCGCTCGCCAGGACGTCGGTATACTCTTCTACGGCGATCATCACTAAAACGGCAAAATCTACACTCATCGCTGAACAATACATTGCCCCATTCGCGGTCTCCCCAATTTTGATGTTCTTGTGCAAACTGACGACGCTGCCTTCGATGATCTGCAGTTAGAAGGGGACCAGTTGCGGCTCGATAGGGAGTAACTTCGACTTCTGCCAACCTTCTTCGCACTGTATCTCTACTAATACGGTAATTATACCTGCGGGAAAATTCTTAACAAACCGAGTTCGTATTGCCTGCAATCTCAAAAATCGGTCTTGATTATTTGTTGTCACCCTATGGCGACCTTGTCCAGGTCTTCTTTGATTGCTGTTGGTCTCCCGAAATCGTTCCAGTATCCTGGACACAGCAGATTGTGTCACTCCAAGACGAAGTGCCACTTGAACTTGGGACAAGCCTTCTTCTACAAGCGCTATGGCAACAGCACATTCCTCAGGCGAAAGATTCCTATTTTCACGGGCATTTTGGGCCATTTTAACACTACAAACGTTGAACGTTGCCAATACAAGCGTAGAAGCAAATTTAACACACATAGGCCAAATTGCAATTTTATGGAATTTTGTTTATTTACCATTTGTTCTGTATTGTAAACAAATACTGCTTTTTATCTACTCCATACTTCTACATTTTAAATATATCATAAAGACCTGATTAAGAACCATTGGCGTCGCTTTAAAAAATTTCATAAAGTCGATTTTTCGATTTTTAAAATTATGCGTTAATTTTGCGGCGCAGTGTATTTTGAACATCTGTTCAATACACACAGAAAAGGAGGATATTGTCAATGGGATGAGAAAGGTTACACTGAAAAATGTTATTTACTGGGTAAGTCAAGCTTGGGAGTCTGTGCATACTACCACTATTCAAAAATCTTAGTCAAAAGTTATTGGTTTTGAGGACTATAATGATGATACTCCATTAAATGAATTAGCTTTGAAATTGAGAAGCCATGGAGAAATGTCCTGTTCAAATTTTGACAGCGAGATAGCAGAAAAAGAAAAAAGTTTATTTGAATTAATGCGAAAATGTCACAAGAGAAGATGTTGTTGAATGGATTACAGCCGATGATTTAGAAGAAGAAATGAGTATTGAAGAAATAACGAATGCCTTTCAGGAAACCGAAAAATCAGGTGACGATGACGATGACGAAGCGGCGATGGATGAACAGTCTCCCACTAAGATCTCTCATCAAGAAGGTTTTGCTTCTTTGGAAAAAGCATTGAGGTATATCGAACAAACAACCAGAGGCAACCCCAGCGGATTTGCTTCTTCTTAATAGATGGAGAAACATTGCAGTGAGAAAAAGAAGATGCAATATGAAACAGATACCTATTTCACTGTTTTATAGTGTATGTACCTATTTATATGTTAAAAACGTTAATACATCGGTTTAAAAGTATTGGTGTTTATTTTTTGAATGAATAAAAAACAAATCCGGATTATCCGAGTTTCCAGTTATCCGAGGAGGGTGCCCCCCACGATACCTCGGATAACCGGGGTTCTACTGTATTTTTGAACTCGTGTCTTCACAAGCTTCCATTTGATACCCCATTCGATGAGCGATTTTTTTTTCACTACCCATTTCACTCCATAAAACTAGTTTCAAAACTACAGGGACCTAATTGGGCCATCAATTCCTATGTTTGTGTCAAATTTCAACTTTTCATATCAAATAGTTTCAGAGAAAATTGGGTATGACAGACTGACAGACAGACACCGAAGTGATCCCCATAAGTGTTCCATATGGAACACTAAAAAGATCGCTTATTAGTAGCGGAAAGGTAAACGATTATACTGCTGTAAGATAACGTCCCTCACACAGCAAGAACGACACTAAAAACAATCTTATATTTATGCTAGAAAGTCCGCCTTCATGCGTCTTGCTTGCCAGACCTGGCTCCTTCAGATTACCAGTTATTCCGATCTCTACAACATGACGTAGCTCATTTTCACTTCAAAGTTAGTTAAACATATCGAAAAGGCCTCATTGTATTTATCCCAACAATCGTTTCTACAAACAGGAAATTTGTATTCCTTTTTTTTTTGTATAAATAAATGAAAAAATTTACTGCGAAGATCGAAAACAAATTTTCGCACTTAATAATTTTATATGTTTCATACTCTAAATTTAACATCCTGTTTATTGGTTATTCAAACATTTATTTCTAACAGTTGTTTCGTTACATCTTTTTCGGCTAGACTTGACCAAGACCAAGTTGTATATAAATAATTTAAGATTAAGAAATACAGGCTGTGATGGAGCTATTTTTTTCAGTATAGAATTCGCGAAATAAAACCCCTTCGCCAAATATAGTCTATATAAAAGTTATCAGAAACTATTAAAAAAAAACGATAATAATATTATATAAAAGACATTCCTGCACTATGCTGCGCCTGCTCGGTACCACGATATTATTGTTGTGTTTATATTTTAGTATTTTGTTTTTATTAGGTTTTTCCTTTCGGAGGCTGTACATCTGCACGCGATACTAATCAGCAATAAAGTTGACTAAGATTTGCTAATGAAGCCAGTAGTTTGAGAGTTTAGTGACTTATTAAAGTAAACTAACATATAAGGACTCGCACATTTTAAAATTTAATTTTAAATAATTTAAAGAGAATCTATTGATATACCAAAACATGTGAAATTATGTTACGATTTCATTATGTCCGATATTAACAGAAATAGTATCAGGTTTCAGCTGAAGCCTTTCTTCTGTTCAACTTTTGTGGTTTGTGATTTGTTATTCATAACTCCCCATTAAATATCATCATTTAAAACATAGAGTTGTAATACTTAAATTATGATTTTTTTAGTGTGATAAAGACAAATTAAGTCTAATTTGTTTTTACTTAATTTTACCCAATTTTTTTACCGATAATATAAAACTTCTCATTAAGCAATTTGTGATATAATTTGCTTTAACGTTTTGGAAAATTAGACTGCATTGCGTTCCTACAATTTAGTCGAAAAAAGTAGAGAAAATCAATAATGTGGTGTAAAATATACATATACGAGTATATAATGCGTAGGCTGACAAATATTTGTCACCCTTTTCAAGAATCCATATGATTTTTAGGAAGTACCTACCTTTAAACGATACATGTCAAAATTTCATGACATTTCGACAATTAATTTAAAAGTTACAGAGGTTTTAGTGACGTTACTTTTTGTTTTTCAAAACAATGAAAAAATCGAATTTCGTGTGTTGATTAAACACTGTTTTTTGATGAGAAAAAATACTGTTCAAGCAAAGCAATGGCTTGATAAGTGTTACGGGGACTGTGTCCCTGAAAAATCACTCATCATTTACTGGTATGCTGAATTTAAACTCGGTCGTACAGATACAAATGATGCTGAACGCTCTGAATGAAATTATTTTGGCTCAGCCTAAAGTGAAATTGCGTGTGACAGCTGACACCCTAAAGATATCAAAAGAACGTGTTGATCATATTTTACATGAACATTTAAACATGAGAAAGCTCTGTTCGAAATGGGTACCGCGTTTGCTCACAGAGGACCAAACACAACAACGTGTTGATGATTCTGAGCGCTGTTTGGACCTGTTTAAGCGCAATTAAAAGGATGTTTTCATGCAATATGTAACAACGGATGAAACATAGATCCACCCTTACACACAATAGCCGGTGAAAACCACCCTAAGCGACTAAAGACACAACAGTCGGTTGGAAACGTTTTGGCCTCTGTATTTTGGGGTACGCATGAAATAATTTTTATCGACTATGCTGAGAAGGGAAATACCATCAATAGCGAATATTATATAAAGTTATTAGTGCGTTTGAAGGCAGAAATCGCAAAGAAACGGCCCCAAATGAACAGGAAAAAGTACTCTTTCATCAAGACAATGCACCGTGCCACAAGTCAATGGTTACGATGACAAAATTACATGAATTGAAGTTCGAATTACTTCCTCATCCACCGTACTCTCAAGATTTGACCCCCACTGACTATCATCTATTCGCAGACTTCAAAAAAATGCTCACGAAATAGAGATTTGGCTCCAGTGAAGAAGTTATCGCCGAAACTGAGACCTATTTTGAAGGCAAAAACAAATCATTCTACAAGAAAGGTATAGAAATGTTAGAAAAATGCTCTTGAAGGGGATTGTATTGATGAATAGTGGGATTTTACATAAAAAAATATATTGTAAGTAGCTAGGCCAAAAACTTTTCACATATACATATATATATATATATATATATATATATATATATATATATATATATATATATATGTATATATATATATATATATATATATATATATATATATATATATATATATATATATATGTATATATATGTATATATACATATACATATGTATATATGTATATATATGTATATATATATATATATATATATATATATATATATATATATATATATATATATATATATATATGTATATGTATATATATATATATATATATATATATATATATATATATATATGTATATATATATATATATATATATATATATATATATATATATACATAATTATGGAATTTTTTCTATGCTCTTAGTCGTTACTCGTCGTCATTAGTATGTATACCATATTAAATACAGTAATATTTATTGCAGACTTCACTTACAACTATATGTACTCTCGAAAACAAGAACTATGGCAAGCTCTTGAAGTATGTGTTCACTTAATAAAACTTGCTAAAACATGTTACGATCTTAAAATGTGTGTTTGTTAGCGATAAGATATTAGTTTGCTTTCGGGAGTGCTTAAAATAATGTTACCTTGATAATTAATACCTAGTATGTCCTATCTCTCTCTTTCTTTCCCTGTATATACAGTGTGTTTAATATATTGAAACTGTTGAACTCTTTTAGAAAAAAGGAATGCGGAAAAATACTAATAAATAGAGGTTCTGTTTCATTACGAAAAAATTCTACTATAAAGGAATAATGCAACGTAAAGATAGTTTTCACTCTGCGAGTGATAAACCATACCAAATTTTATCGATTAAATTTGAAGTTTTAGGTTTTAAACCTACAATAGCTTTAAAATTATATCCAAAGATGATGACCTTTTGACATAAAATTTATTATACTAAACTAAAAATTTCGCCTCTTAAAAATAACTGTATAACACCATAAACAATCAAACATAAGTAATTAGAAAGTGAATTACCTAAACCAGTAGTGTAAAAAGTATTTAATCTACTCAGTATATATCATCACTACACCAAACATCTTATTTTTGCTCTCGACGCGTATTTCGCTAACCATATTAAAAAGCATTAACAAACATCAATCATGGATTGGTATACTCGTCAAGCTAATACTAACTAACAGGGCCCTATTTCAAATGTCTAAGAATGTCTGACAAATATTATATTTCTCGACGCGCGTTTCGCTAGACATGTTAGCTTCATCAGGAGCGATGATTGATTCCTGAAGAAGCTAACATGGTTAGCGAAGCGCGCATCGAGTGCAAGTGTGAATTATTAATTTTATTGGTTTTGTACCATAATTAGCGTGATCTTCCGAAATCAACAGCGAGTTAAAAAAAAATAGGTCTGATATTGCATTGCACCCAGAAAGCAAAATTTAAATATGAAATAGAAAAAATATATACACAGACAATTTCTCTCACCTTGAGCTTGATGCATTGTAACTTCCTCAGATACTTTAATAAGCCATTACACAACTTGTGCATCTTGAACACTTGATAAGGATATTAACCACCCCTATTCTACAATCATTGTTCCGTCTTTAGTTTCATATCAGCTATACTCCTTCAGATATTTCAACTGAGGGTTATACAGTGTCGCGTCTTGAATCCTTGGTAAGAGTATAAGCTGCCCTTAGTAGAAAATGATGAATAAAAATAAAATATACTCAAAGAGTTTGTTACACCTTGAATTTGACAAATGTGACCCCTCTACAGATAGTTCTGTGAGTATGTTTCTTCATACTTTTTTTTACAATTTTGAATAAAGGCCTTAAGACGCGAAGCTGTATAACCACTAGTTAAAATGTTTTAAGTAGTATAGCCTATATCAAACTTAAAGTAGAACAAATAGTCTGCGTAATTTCTTTTGATTTTTCAATGATTTAGAATAAGGGTGGTTGACACCGTTATCATGACTTCAAGACGCTAAGTTGTATAACCCCCCGCCCCAGCCCAGCGCTGTGTTTCCCACCGAGCACAATTTACAGCGATTCAAGAACAACGTGAATCGCTTTTTCCGCACACCTGCCGCTCCTGGAGCGCTTTAGGGACATCCCTGCAGCACGTGTGCTAAACCCATAAAAAAAAAACTACTAGTTAACATATCTCACAAGGTATATAATATATCATGCTAAAGGTGTCAGAAATTCTCTGTATATATTTTTTAATTTCTTATTTTATATTTAACATCTGCATTATGAGGACGTTACACGTTATGCACCTATCAAGGATCAACGGAAGTTCTTAAATAAATTTCCTAAATCAAAACCCTTCTGCGTATAAAGTTCTGATTACGTATCTTATTGTATGTAGCCTCTATAAAATGAAAACTCGTTGGCATAGATCTATTTGCTGTCTTTAGCCACATGTAGCGCAACATACAGTCCCTGGCCAAATTATTAGACGCACTGTATTTTTTTTAGTAATTTTATGTTTCTTAAGAGTTTTTATGCAATAATGGTATATTTAAACTACAATATTATTGATTTTTATTTAAAAGAATTGTTGTAGACTACATATTTGTATTTATTTTTAACATATGACAACACTGTGTTGACAAAGTGATACATGAACGTAAACAACTACAAACCTGTATCAGTCGCGATCGGAATCGAGTCAGGTACGGACGTGTTTCTGTGGCTTTATGGACTGTGATTGTTTGTTTAACAGTTTTATATTACTCAGTTATTAGTTTATTTTGTATGCAGTGTTTTAAAAAAGTAATTGGACTATTTTCATTATGGGTAGAAAAGGCGATCTTTCACCACGTAAAAAAGCTGAAGTGTAGGCCCTTGTGATTGCGAAAACATTTACAAACCGAGAAATATCACGAAGATTGGAGGTTTCTGAAGCTAGTGTACGACGCATAAAAAAGAAAATTGAGTCAGGGAAGGAATTAAGCCCGAAAAGAAAGAAAAGATGCGGTAGAAAACCAACTTTCACTCCACGGTCAGAGAGATGTTTGAAGAAAATTTCTGTAGAAAACAGATTTGCTACCACAAAGGTAATAAAATCACAACTCCAGGATGCTAGCGTAAATGCTTCTGAGCGCACTGTTCGAAGAAAATTGAAAGAATTAGATTTTAAGGCCTGTCGCCCCGCCAAGAAGCCCAAGTTAACAGCTGCAATGAAAGCAAAGGGCCTGAAGTGGGCCAAACAATGGCAAGACAAAGATGTGGACTTCTGGAGATCGGTAAGATACAGCAATTTAATCAATAATTGATACATTATTATCATTTTCAGTTAAATAAAGCAAATAAACATGGAAGTTTATATATTTTTCCTATTTTTGACGAAAGCACATTCGAAATTTTGCAGAATAAAGCTCAGTATGTGCGCCGTCGTCATGGAGAAAAGTTTCATCCTGATTGTGTCGTCCCGACGGTTAAACATCCCACCAAAGTGATGATTTGGTCAGTCATCAGCGGCAAGGGCACTGGACGTCTGTACGTCGTCAAAGGAATAATGAGGCAAGATCAGTACAAAGAAGTTTTACAAAATCGGTTGATTCCGCAGCTCAGAGAATGGTTTCCAAATGGGGAACCATTCACTTTCATGCAAGATGGAGCTCCCTGCCACACTGCTCGGTCTGTTAAAGCTTTTTTGGCAGAAAAAAATATCCCTCTGTTGGATTGGCCGGGTAATAGCCCCATTGAAAATGTGTGGGAGCTGATGAAAAGAGAAGTGGCTAAAGATGTGATTACCAACAAAACCCAGCTCCTAGAAAAGATTATTCATGTGTGGAATCATCATCCTCAAATGCAGGAGACAGTACAATCTTGCATTGATAGCATGCCGCGCAGAATTAAAGCTTTGATAGCGGCTAAAGGTGGCTCAACTAAATATTGACTTTTACTAACATTAATTTCACTTTTCTTTAAAACTTAATAAACTTATGCTTTTCTAAATTAATGCTGTTTTATTTATGTCAAATAAATAGGTAATTGATTGGATAATATAAAAATAAAAAACAAATCAATTTAAAATAATAAAACGGTACAATATCACTCGGTAATTAATATTTTACATGAAATCTTGCAGTGCGTCTAATAATTTGGCCAGGGACTGTATACCAGTGATTTCCCAATTAATCTTGGAAAGCAAATATAGAATTATTTGAGTTTGCATTTAGTGACAGTATACACGTAGAAATAACAAACTGTCCATAAAAATCATTAAAATTGAAAAAACGTTCAATTGTACGGGCATGGACACAAATGATAATTACTTCTTTTTTTCTACCAAACTTAGTTGCTCTTGTGTTGTTTTATACAAAATAATAATTTTAAATAACTAAAAAAAAAAGAAATTTTAAACGGTGTTGTTAATACCTGGCCCTTTAATTTCTAGTTCAAGAACACAACAAAGTAAGTAAATAATAATGAATTACCTGAAAAACCTTAATTTTGTTAAAGAAAATTGTTTACCAGTTAGATATTATTTTTAGAATTATTACTAGAACAATATATCTAAGATTCTGGTTACATTTTGCAAAAACATGTAAGATGAACTGAAACGTCAACGTCAGCTACGTGTATAAAGGGGCGATAACCTGAAAGACGTGGAAACGCACATCCTTTCGCACCTTATATAGAGATGTCTTTTGGAATAATAGATAAGAAATTTAATTTATTATGATTCAATTTTTTTTTCTAGGTATGCGTAATAGTTATTATTATTTTCATTTATTATTGGATGGGAAAAATTGTAATATTTGCATAAAAGTGAAAAAATACGGAAACATTTCCATGTCTTGTGGAGTATTTTCGTCTTTTTTAGTCCAACGGCAGCCACTGACATGATGTCAGGTGACGATTTGGTTTTGACCTCTTTTTATTTTTTAGAAAATGGCCGAATTAAAAAAAAAGTTATTGAATCTGTTTCTATACGACTCCACAAGTCACCTATTTCAATATCTTAAACGATTTTCATAACACACAGAGGAATAACGGATAAGGGTCAAGTTAAATTGTCAAACAACAATCTGTAATTATTGAAAGTTTACAACAACGGTTGTCCAATTACTTTGAACAGGATGTCCACTATTAATGGTCCATCCATGGATCAGTGAATCTATACTTACAATAAATCGTATAAAGTTTCGGCGATAACTTCTTCATTGGAGCCAAATCTCTTTCCAGCGAGCATTTTTTTGAGGTCTGCGAATAGATGATAGTCACTGGGGGCCAAATGTGGAGAAAATGGGGATGAGGAAGCAATCGAACTTTAATTCATGCAATTTTGTCATCGTAACCATTGACTTATAACACGATGCATTATCTTGATGAAAGAGCACTTTTTTCTTGTCCTTATAATACTTATCAAACCATTGGTTTACTTGAACGGTATTTTTTACATAAAAAAAAAACAGAGTTTAATCAACACACGAAATTCGATATTTTCCATTGTTTTGAAAACATCAAAAGTAGCGTCACTAAAACCACTATAACTTATGAACTACATCATACCTATTAGTAAACGCTAATGGAGTAACATAGAAAGACTAAACAACTTAAGGTAATGGATACCCACATGTTTATGTTAAAACAAAGACCCCTCTTAAGTAACTGAATCAATATCCAAGAGCTTGATGCTTAAAATTGAATAACTTCTTGAATCAGAGTAGTATTGGTTTTTGTCAAGTGAATTCTAATACCGTGTGTAGCGCGGAAATATTTTTTTAAATAAAGGTTAGTTTCTTCATAGAGTAATCTAATTTACCTATTGCTGTACATTTTATAACTAGACAATATTTGTCTGTATTGTAATTATATACAGTATTGATCTCTTGATTTTTATACCTAATGATTAACTGTTGTTTAATTTCAGAACACTATAAAAATAGTGAAATGATAATCGAATGCATTCTATTTCATAAAATGACCATTGAAACTGTGAAATAATGCATCAATACTGTATTTTTGGCAAAAAACAAAGATATGAACAAAATCGTACTGTTAAAAGTGCTTATTTTAGAAGTATTATTGACTGATGTCACAAAATTATTACTTCCAATTCAAGCGAAAGAGTACCGGAAATCAATTTTTAAAGCCATGTAACTTCAATAATTTCGGTGAAAATATAAATTTTTTTATAAATATTTATATCCGACAGAGAAGTTGAAACACTTTTGTTTAAATTTTCCTGTCCCTCAGAATTAATAGTTTCTGAGATACTGATAATTTAAGGTTCTACTGCACCCTACCTTTAATCCCATGCATCTAAACAATACTTTAATATTGTGTTTCAATTTAAGACGGTTATACATATTGAAGCGCTGGTTATGGGATTTTAATTTCATTTGAATTTTTTAAAATTAAATTATTAAAACTAGTAAAAAGAATATTTTGTAAAGAAATAAATTAAGTTTTAATTTGGAAGCCATGAGTATGAAAAAAATGGCTTAGATTTTGCACAAGTAATGGTGCCATACAAAAAACGAAATCATTTAAATCCAATAATTCGCCCTTCAATATGCATAGCCTTAGATTAAAGTAGAGCATTAAAGTAGTGCTTAGATGGATTGGATGAAAGGTAGGGTGCAATAGAACAATTAGTTATTGATATCTCATAAACTATTAACTTTAGATATAGGAAAATTGTTCAAAATTCTCTGTAGGGTATAAATATGTAAGAACCTATATATAATTTCATTAAAATTATTTAAAAATTGATGATTAAATTGCATTTGGATAGACGAAGCTTATGTAAGCAATGCAGGTATTTTTAACGGTTACATTTCTTATACGTGGGTACAAGAAAATCCTCATTTAGTTGTGGAGCAAAGAAATCAAGGCAGATTTGGATTTAATGTGTGGGCAGGAATTTTTAGAGGCAGGGTTATAGCTCCATTTATTTACGAAGGAATACTCACCTCTCGGAGATATTTAGAAATTTTAAGGCAGCAAATACAACTCCTTGTTGATGAACTGCCGTTAATGGACCTTAGAAATATATTTTTTCAACACGACGGGGCACCCCCTCATAACGCTTCAGTTATCAGTAATTTTTTATCGGTCAATTTCGACAATAACTGGATAGCCAACCAAGGTCCGAACCGTTAGCCAGCAAGGTCACCGGATTTAACATCCATGGACTTCAATCTCTGGGGAAGATTGAAAGATCTAATTTTTAAATTGCGGACAAACACCAGGCAAGAGTTAGAAGTCGCAGTGATATAAAGTTTTGCAGCTCTCATTCCTCTTGAACTAATCAACTCGGTAAGAAGTGTCCAGAAAAGGTGCCGCCTATGTGTAAATAAAACTACCGTTATTCCCATGCATCTAAACAATACTTTAATATTGTGTTTTAATTTAAGACGGTTATGCATATTGAAGCGCTGGTTATGGGATTTTAATTTCATTTGAATTTTTTAAAATTAAATTATTAAAACTAATAAAAAGAATATTTTGTGAAGAAATAAATTAAGTTGTAATTTGGAAGCCATGAGCGTGAAAAAAATGGATTAGATTTTGCACAAGTAGTGGTGCCATACAAAAAACGAAATCATTTAAATCCCATAATTCGCCCTTCAATATTGATAGCCTTAGATTAAAGTAGAGCATTAAAGTAGTGCTTAGATGGATTGGATGAAAAGTAGGGTGCAATAGAACAATTAGTTATTGATATCTCATAATCTATTAACTTTAGATATAGGAAAATTCTTCAAAATTCTCTGTAGGGTATAAATATGCAAGAACCTGTATATCATTTCATTAAAATTATTTAAAAATTGATTTCCGATACTTCTTCGATGGAGCCGGAAGTAATAGTTTTGTAACACCAGTCGTGAATACTTCCAATAGAGGTAGAAATAACTGTTGATTTTGTTGATATCTTCATTTATTTTCTGTCAAAAATAAAATACTCAGGCATCGTTTGATATTCTCAAATGTTTTAGGATTATTTTTTTTTCCGCAGATAATGAAGTTGATTTCATTTCCGGCTAAACTGATCAAATTCTATGCGTATTAGAACCACACAAAATTCGAAAATTTGAACTTAATATCTTTTTGTCTGTTAAAATAAGAGCTTGGCTAGTAATGTAATAAATATTGCGCCGCACTATGGGACAGAATCGTGCGTACCGTCTCAAAAATCTGTAACTTTGTCGTTGATTGAAGTAAATAGGTGAAATTTGGTACGTAGTATCTCTAATGTATATACTATCAAACAATGGTACATTCGTTGTTAATTTTTAACCGACTTCACGTGTGTATTTTTTTTGTTCCTTTTTTTTTGTTTTTTTTTTAATGTTTGTTGCAATATTACTCCGCCATTTGTGAACCGATTTTAAAAATTCTTTTTTTGTTTGAAAGGTATTGCTTGCAGTTGGGTCCCGTAATTTTTTTTTGGAAATCGGACGGACAAAATGTCCGTCCGAAAAATTAATTTTTCGGCCATTTATAAACCGATTTTCAAAATTCTTTCTTCTTTTTGAAAGAATTTGTCAACAGGCTGAACACATAAAAAAATTTCGGAAATCGGACGGATATTTTGTCCGTCCAAAATATTGATTTTTAGATAACTCTATTGAAAATTTATGAAAATCGGAGGGAGGAAGTCGGTTTTCTTTTTTGCGAGAATTATTTTATTTATAATATATAAAAAAATAATACAAAAATAAAAATGACACTTTTTCATACAAAAATATAGTTTACTTGACTTATTGAATGATAATTATACAGTTTAATGATATACACTATTATTTCGTATTTTTGTTAATATTACATATGAAAATAGCATATAATAAATGACAAACATCTATTAATCCACTACATAAAATAGAAAAAAAAAAAAAATTGATATACAAACTACAATTTAAATATCTAAGAGGTTCTTGGCTTCGTCTAACAGTTCCTTGGCAACAGTGACTGATGGTTTTCTGATACTTGATATGTATGGGTCTGATGTAAATAAAAGACTATGAAATACGTCTTCATTCGTTGCGGACCTAGAGCACTTTCTAGCGTGACATAATCTGATATTTTTGTAATCTTTATTACGAGATTCTTGGGCATCCTCAGATAAATTACCAATAGGCAGAACAGCAAAATGTCTAATTATACTTTCCCCATGCATTAAGATCTTATGTACTGAAGAAGGCATGTTATACCACATATATTGTGTAACGTACAATTGTGCAGTAGCGCTAGTATATTCATCAAATTTTTCTGGATTTACAGCAATACCGCATGCCAAAGTCTAAAGAATAACATAAAACCTTTTAATAAGATCCTCATTAACTCCTGTTATTTCTGAAGAGCAGTATTGCCGTCATTGCTATTTCCACTTCCTTGCCGGGGTTTATCAACATGCAATCCCATTCGGCTTCGAAATAGACTTTGTACAAGTTTTTTCTTGTCTTCTCTACTTTTTTTTATCTTCCGGAGTTCTCGCAGCCCATTTTTTAAACGAAAGATTATATGAAATATGTAAAACTCCATGCACCTAATCCATGCATGCAACGTCGATAAACCGTACTCGTAAGCATTCATATTATCTGGTTTTGATTCAATCTTCTACAAATTATTCATATCGCTTGGTTTAGCCCCACACACCGTACACACAGCTCCAGAACTTGTGTCAGTTAGAACTTGTATAACTTTTCCATCCACCATAGTTAAGAACAGCTCGTGACTTATTTCAATTAGCTGGTCCCCCATGTGTATCTCAGAAATTTTCGAATTATTAATTTGACCCCGAATATCACCGACCACCGAACGGGTTTTCTCGGGCGTTTCTTTTGCAAATTCCATCAGAATTGGTCGGCAATATCGAATAGAAGAGCAAGCCGGATTTTGCCAAAGAACCTCTTTTGTTTCTGTATCAATCAGCTTTATTGGTACCAAAGACGCTATAAATAAGTTTGCATCTGAGACCAAGTTACTTTCTTCTGTTAAAATTTGTTTATATTCACTTTGTCCCGATGAACCATCACATCCCCATTTGGTAAACAATTTAAGATTTCTTCTTGTTGGGTTGTAAATATTTAAGATAAGATAAGGGCAGTAGTGTGATCCAGCAAATCTTGTAGATTTACTTTAGCGCCTGTATCGGTTATTTCAATGCTGGAGGGTGGAGGATAACACAGTTTTTTTTGCGTTTGTTAATATATTATATGACGGCAATATATCGAAGTTTTTGTTAATCAGACTTGCTCGAAGTAGTCCGTATTGTGATTTCGAAAGATCTAAATCAGCAAAAAGACTTATAGCTTTATCCACCGTAAAATATGTTGCATTGCGAGTTTCATGCAACAATTTTTCCTTTATGATCTTTTTTTCATCTCTATCACAATTCCGTATCATTGCAACAACAAAAGCTTCTTCCAATTCTCCTTCAGACCGCAATCCTTGAAAATATGCTTTATGTATATTCTCGAGTCCATATTCTTGAATTAACTCCATATTCTTCCTTTTTTTCGATTTCTCTGACAGATCTTCATAAGACTTTGATGGACGTCCACGTTCTCCAGATGTTGTAGATTTGATATCCATTGGTATTTCGTCGAACTGTACCTTAAATTGACCGTCTAACCATGTTGTATTTTTATTAAAGAAGCGTTCTTTAGTTCGGTTAGATGTGATCCAGCGATTGTTAAAAGCTGATATAAGCGATTTTTGAATACTTTTCACAACTAATTCACTTTTTGAAGACGACAAATGATGGTGTTCTTCTAAGTATTTTTGAATATCTTCTCTTTTTGTTCCATGGTCAATGAAAAATTCGCATAATACTCGTCGAGGCACAACAAATTCACTCATTTTGTTGTATAGGTACTTCGCAAATATTGTTTTTACCGAGGTTGGTGAAGACTCTATGTCGAAGCACAATAAAGTACTGGTAAATGACAATTAAATCAATAACTTTTATACTTCAATTCCGTGAGAAAAATATTATTATCTGCGGGTAGTCACATATTTATCGCGTTCTTATATGATATGATATGATTTCCAATAACAGTATTTCCACCTTACCTAAACTTTAATTTAGGTAGTAATCTATCTTTATATATAAAACACAAAAAATGTTTCTACCTACCCAAAGCAGCTCTACCAGGTAGTAGCAGTTCGACAATAGCAACAAAGCCGAAAAAAATCACATGTATTTTGTTGGTAGAAAATTCACCACATTGTCAAAAATCACGAGAGCTTCTCTCAAAAAACAACCTCTTTATGTATGTATGTAGTTCGTTCTCTAAAAAAACAACCACTTTATGTATGTATGTAGTTCAATGCGGAAGTTTGTAAACAAAATTTTGACAACTTGCTGGGATGTAAACAATAGTCACCTGTTCTAGTGATGTTACCTGGTAAAGCTGCCTTGTACCTACCTACCTACATACATATCTACCTGCCTACCTATGTCCGCTATAGACGCTAGTAGACAATATTATTTAACAATAAAATGTCAGAAATAATCTATTTTTCGAAAAACCTCCTGAATCAAATCTTAAAATTTTTTTTTAAATATTTTGCATTTCCCTCCCCATCAGTTATTTTTCGTCCCATTTAAAAGGGGGCAGATTCGGGCAATTTTTTTTTTTTGCCTTGACTTTTATATGAGCTGCTCTATGTGATGGTATCAAAATTACGACATCGGCAGACATCGCTAACTGTCAAAAGTCTATTTAAAGTTTCTAATAAGGTTAGGATATTTGATACTGCAAAAGCAATCGTGTACCTCTCCAGTTTTTACATAAATGTCTACTTAAATGCTTTTTAAATAAGGTACTTAATAACCATTCTAACCATATATCACACTTACATATTTATATTGAAAATAATGAAAATATGACCATGTAAACTGGTGCAATTCTGTTCTACATAATCGACATTATTTTGAGCGTCAACTTGCAAGTCAAGTTTTATTAAGAAAAAATGAGAAATAATCTATTTTAAATTCTATATAATATGTATTAGATATTCAGTGAGATATGTGCATTAACAAAATATTCAATATCGAACATTCGCAAAACCTATTTTTGAGACGGTACGCACGATTCTGTCTCATAGTGCGCCGCCACTGACTCCCCGTCATGCATGAGTGAGAGGAACAAGAAATTTTTCGGCTGATTAGAAGAGAAATGCCGAACCGTTGTTTACCTATTGCAGCGTTCTATAAGAATATACGTTTTTTTCCTGAAACACAAATGCAAAAAGTCATATTTCATTGCCGAAGCTTAGTTACAGTTATTTTCTAATTCAGTTCGTTTAATTAAACAAATTAGTGGCGCAAATGTTATGTGTATCATATTTAACTTGTATCGATGTGTCTGATGCATTTCTTGATATTAAATCTCGAATTCCTAACAAAAATCATATTTGTTATGTATATTTTCAACAATTTGCTGATTGCTTTGGTAAAATAGGTATGTATGGGTTGAACCTATGAGTTCTCTGTAATATAAGTTAGTTGTTCTGAATTCGAGGTCATTCAGACCGTGATGGTGATGATCTTAGAAAAAAACCGGTCAAGTGCAAGTTGAACTTGCGCAATTAGTGTTCCGTACGTTGATTGCTTTTCAAATAAAAAATTTTGTTACAGAGGTATAAAATGATCAGCGACTTCACAAAACACACCCCAAAATGAGTTTTCAACAAAGTTTGTTTCCAATCTTTACCGAAATCTGATGACCTTGAAATTTTTGTTTTTTTATATACCAGATAAATTATTAAAGGTAATGCACTCGTGACAATTTTCGTTCAATCTACACCCCGTGGAGAATATTCCAGAATTTTTTCAAAATTTTTTGATAATTACTTTTCGAGATAAGGCGGGTGGACAACGATTTTTCGCGATTTTTTAAAAATAATACAAAGAAAAGTGCGCGCAAGTATTACCTTATATATATATATATATATATATATATATATATATATATATATATATATATTTTACTCGTGTTTTCACAAGCTTTCATTTGACACCACACTCGATTACCTAGTAAAAAAAATTTTTTTTCGCTTCCGATTTCACCCCCCAAAACTAACCCCTTAAGTCAAAATTTAACTTTCAAAACTACATGGCTCTGATTAGGCCATCAGTTCCTATATTATTACCAAATTTCAACTTTCTATGACAAATAGTTTCGGAGAAAATCGGGTGTGACAGACGGACAGATGGACAGACACCGAAGTGATCTTATAAGTGTTCCGTACGGAACACTAAAAAGGTTGAGTCGAGCAGTTCTCCACGTGGATTTCAACAGTGTAAGTTACAGTTTTTTACAACTAATATTTTAATAGTTATTAACGCAAAGATATATTTTTTAAATAGGATACCCTGTATATTTTTCCTTAACCGAATAGAGCTTTAAATTACCAATCTAAAAATATAGCACACTTTATATTTTGCTTAAATCTACTTCAAAATATAAAGGTTTTCAGTTTTTATGCGAGTTTTAAATGCACATTTTGTGAAGTAGGGTTTGGACGGAGCGGCCATATGGTTTAATTCAATTGTTTACTGAAACTGGTCGACATTTCGAATATCTCTTATAGAAAATAATTTTGTTTTAGTTTGCTCTACTCAGAATAAATTGTTTTATTGTTGTTTTGTTTTATTTTCTACATAGTTTAAAGTACTATAGCATTTAGTAAATTTCATTTTAGTCATGACTCTTAGAGTTACTTCTGGGAATTTTTTTTACGTTTTGACTGCTATCGGTAAACAATTGATATTACCGCTCCGTCCAAAGCCTACTTCACAAAATGTGCATTTAAAACTTGCGTAAAAACTGAAAACCTTTATATTTTGAAGTAGATTTAAACAAAATATAAAGTGTGCTATATGGTAAATTAAAGCTCTATTCGGATAAGGAAAAATATACAGGGTATCCCATTTAAAAAATATATTTTTGCGTTATTAACTATTAAAATATTAGTTGTTAAAAAAATGTAACTTACACTGTTGAAATCCACGTGAAAAAGTGCTTTGAGAATGTCTTTTCAGAAATCAAAATTTTAAATAGGAAAAGAATTACAAACGGTACTAGATATCGATATGCGGTTTTCTCCATTGAGTTTATCATAAAAATTGAGCCTTAGACACCGACATCAGTTTTCGTCTATCTCCTTTAGATAAAGGGGTTTGCCTTTAAAAGTGTCCAATTTGGACCACCCTGTATATAGATTTTTGGCAGTTCCCAAAACTGTTACTAACAGTGTGATTGTTATAAATATCAAGGAGAAGTTTTTGGAGCATGTTAATTTTAACGAACGTACTTTTTAACGGAATCCGTAGGTTAATTTCAAGTTATGGAGAATGTAATACAGATAATGGTAATTACATATATATATCAATCGGTTTTATAACGTCTTCCGATGCCTAATTTCCACTCCTCCCGGTTTCTCCATCCCTCCTCCTCCAGATCTCTCTCTAGTACTTCCTTGTTGATTCCTGCTCTCCAGCTTTGGCGTGGTCTTCCTCGCTTTCTTTTTCCATGAGGGTTCCAATTTAAAATCTTTTTAGGTAGTCGGTCTTGTGACATTCTCTGTACATGTCCGTACCATACCAACTGTTGGATTCTGATTTCGTCCACTATATTGTGCTTTATTTCTAAAGCTCACCTTATCGTGCCATTTGGTATGCGGTCTTTTCTGGATTTTCTGGCTGCTCGTCTCCAGAAATCCATTTCTGTAGCTTTTAGTATTTTTTCTGTTCTTTCCTTTAATGGCCATACCTGGGAGCAGTAAGTTATTATACTTTTCACTATTGAGTTGTAAATTCTCTTCTTATTTTCAATGGTTATGTTTTTGTCCCATAGTATACTATTAAGCATTGCAATCGCTTTTCTTCCTTGGATATTCCTCTCGAATATTGCTTCTTCCAGTGTTCCGTCCCTAGATATTCTCGTTCCCAAATACTTATAACTGGCACAGTGTTTGATAGTGTGTCCTGTGGCCAGTTTCAAGTCCTGCTGTTGTCCTCCGACGCACATGTACTCGGTCTTTTTAATATTAACTTCTAGGCCCCATTTTTCATATTCCTACATAAGTTTTCGTGTCATGTATTCCATATCATCGATGTCCTGAGCGACTACTACCTGGTCATCTGCGAATGATAGCGTGTACAATGTAGTATCGTCATCCAGTGGTAATCCCATACTGCTGCATTTCCTTTTCCAGTTCTTCAGTGCACTGTCCAAATAGATTTTAAATAGCGTTGGGGATATACAGCAGCCCTGTTTGAGACCCTTTGTGACCGGAAACCCTGTTGTTATACCATATTTGGTTTTCACACTACTTCTTGCGACTTCGTATAAGGATTTTACGGCTTTAATTATTTCGGTGCTTACATTACTCTGTTGTAGTGTTTCCCACAATCTCATTAGGGGCACGCTGTCGTAGGCCTTTTTTAAATCAACAAACAAGACATGGACTTCCTGATCAAATGCGGTTTTCTTTTCTAGGATTTGTGTCAGTGAGAAGAGATGGTCTATTGTGGACCTTCCTGCTCTAAAGTATGCCTGTTCTTCAGCTTCTACGTCCGCGTATTCCGTTTCTATTCTATTTTTAAGTATTTTTCCGTATATTCTGTTAATATATCCTGTAACCGTTATTCCCCTATAGTTATCGCAATTATTTTTGTCTCCTTTCTTATGAATTGTTGATATGTATGATATTTTCCATTCCTCAGGTACTTCTGATGTGTTAATGCATCTTTAGAATAAGTTCCTCAAAGCGCTAAATAGCTTTTCAGTTCAGTATTTTACTATCCAAAAGAAAAAAATAACTTTAATTTTATTATTTGTCGAACTTATTAACAGCCTTAACACGTGCAATAAACACATATTTTCTTAAATATAATAAACATGTAAACTATTATCCTTGAAGTAAAATATAGCTACAATTTCTAATGTTTTTGTAAATAGTAACTTTTGCAAATTTCTATTTTTAGATTAAGCTCATAAAATTGAGGTTTCCTTATGCATAAGGATGAGCACGAAAACAAAGCTAAGATTTTATGCTCTATTATATTTTGCCTGTAGTGAAAATATCGAATTTGTTATATAAATATAATTCAGGAATAACATCAATAATAAGTTCTTTGGAAACACCTGCTGTGCGTAAGTAAATAAAAAAAAATTGATATAAATATCTTAAGAAGAACTGAGATGGAATGGAGAGCGTTAGAGGATTTTAAATATATTACAAAAAAGTTTTACGTAAATATTTGTATCCACGTTTCACAACGTAAATAAAAATGTATCAATCAAAAGATTGCCTTAACTAGTACCATAAAGATGTAGTTCAGAGATTCGTAAATATAAACATGACTACTATTCCACTTTGCGGAATATTAACAAAAACATTAACAACTTTAAATATATATTTTTTTTAATTCAGAACACCTGTGAGGATGCTTATACTATTATAATTTAGTTAATATCCTTGAGCTAACCTAAAATATGAATTAAAACTTATCTCAAGAGTTCGTATATCGATGTTACTTAGTTTCTAATACACAGGGTGCATTATATTACATTACGTTACAAAATATTAATTCTGTTTTTTAGTGTTCCCTACGGAACACTTATAAGATCACTTCGGTGTCTGTCTGTCTCTCAGTCCTTTCTTCACACTCCATTACGCAAAATAAACGTAAGTACCTAGTATTTGTGTCGTTTTTTTTAATAAGCTTTCTAATTATTAGTTAAAGAAAGGTGGGGAATATTTGTTATAGTAGGCATAGTAGGATAAATAATATTTTTGATTCCTGGAACCCAGGGTATCACCGTTGATACCGTGGGACCCAAACGATACATTTATCATTTTTATTTTCAGCGCTTTCTCTTCAAGAACTACAGGATATCGCAGATAATTTGAATTTAAATGATTCCGATTTGGACGAAAATCTTCTTGATGACGACGACGAGTGGGGCGCGTGGGATGAGCCTTCAGAAATCCAAACTTTTGGCGCCAGCCAAGACCAAATGATCCTTGAAAATGACCAAGAAGAGAACGATCATTTAGGCTGTGAGCTTGAAAACAGTAGCAGTTGGGACGACGACTTGCCGTTAATAAATTTGACTCCAATTGGTAAAAAAAGGAAATGGAAGAGAACCAATTTTCAACCACAACGTGAGAAGTATGTGCCTTGTGATGGAGATCCGTTGAGCCTCGAAAATATTCCAAAGCCTATTGACTTTTTCAATAAATACCTTGACGATAATTTTTTTCAATCCATGGCTATGTACACAAATATGAAGGAAGTGAAAGTATCAGGAAAGTCGCTGGGGACCAGTCCAGAAGAATTAAAAACGTTTTTTGCGTGTTGCATGCTCATTGGTATTTACAGTTTACCAAGAATCCGAATGTTTTGGAGGTCGGATACCAGGGTACCAATCGTTTCAGATAATCTGTCAAGAAAACGCTTTTTCGCTCTGAGAACACGGCTAAAAAATTGTGGACGATGATTCTGTATCCAACGAGGCTAAAGCACTTGACAGATTTTGGAAAGTCAGACCGATGTTGGATTCAATCCAAAAAGGTTGTCGACAAAATAAAAGATCTCAAAACGTATCAATTGATGAACAGATGATCCCATTTCATGGAAAGGTACTGATGAGACAGTTTGTGCGGGGAAAACCTAATCCTGTTGGGCTGAAAAATTTTGTTATGACGACGACTACCGGGATACCACTTGATTTTCATTTATATGAAGGGAAGGGCAAATCCACAGAATCCAGTCTAATCCATACACCAGAAAAATTAGATGTTGGTGGAAAGGTGGTGTTGAAACTAACAGATTCTTTACCAGTAGGAGTATCAGTATTTGTCGACAGATACTTCACATCAGAAACATTGATTGATACTCTGTTTTCTCGGAAAATATACGTAACTGGCACGCTAATGAAAATGAGAATACCAAAAACAGATCTGCAGTTGTTATCTGACAAAAATTTAAAAAAATCTGGAAGGGGCAGTCATGATATGTTGGTTACTGAAGATAACAAAATAGCTCTTACAAAATGGTTTGATTCTAAACCAATTCATTTGGCTTCGGGAGAATTTGGAACAGAGCCCTTAGGTTCATGCAAGCGCTGGTCAGTGCAGGAAAAAAAATACATAGAAATCAGTCCATCAGTGGTTCAGCAATACAATGAAAAAATGGGAGGTGTGGACTTGTTGGACAGAGTTATGTCAAAGTACCCTATGAGCAGTAGAACAAATAAATGGACCATCCGATGTATTTACGCTTTTGCTGATTTTAGCGCTGCAGCTAGTTGGCTCCAATATCGAGAAGTTTGCGCTGCTGAAAAAATTCCCAAAAAAGACATCGAAGACTATTTGTCATTCAAATTTTCGCTTGCTAAGTCTCTTTTGTACAGTGAAAAACGACATGAATCAACTTCGACAACTACTGAAGAAGAGAACAATGAACCTCCAAGGAAAACAAGAAAAATTATGCCAGTTCCTGACAAACGTTTACGAAAACAAGAAGCGAAACATCTCCCGGAATTCGTTAGCGAGAAACAAAAATGTAGGTCAAAATGCAGATATCCTGGGTGCACACACTTAACCTTTTGCAAATGTGTTGAATGCAATGTATTTTTATGCTGCAGTATTAAAAGAAACTGTTTTTCTAAATTTCACAAATAAATACTGAAAAAAAAAACCTTAATTGTTTTAATAGCATCGTACAGACCCAAAGTATCATTTGTGATACCACAATTTTTGAAAAAAACTGCGCTTTTAAAAAAATTTATCTATAATGATTAATGTTTTGGGACCCCTGAAGAGTATTTATTTCACTTGGCAGCAAAAAATTTACGTCAATTCTCTCTTGGGCCCGAAGAGGATAAAGGAATTGATGCCCTCATCAGAGCCACGTAGTTTTGAAAGTTAAATTTTGCCTTAAGGGAATAGTTTTGGGCGGTGAAATTGGAAATAAAAAAAAAATTACCAGATCATATAATTTAATACTTGCGCACACTTATGTTTGTATTATTTTTTAAAAAATTAGCAAAAATCTCGAAAGTACTGATCAAAAACTTTCCGGTCATTTATCACTATATCGTGGATTTTTTCAATCATTTCTGATGTGGTGACCTCATTTGAACGACCTGGACATTCTTCATCAAAAATGCTTGTACGGTCACGTTTAAATTCAGCTGTCCAATATTTTACGGCCGATAATGAAGGTGTAGAGTGACCATAAACTTCGCTGAATTCCGCTTTTATTTCATCATTCTTTTTTTTTATGGGTCTAGCACATGTGCTGCAGGGAAGTCCCTAAAACGCTCCAGGAGCGACACGTGTGCGGAAAAAGCGATTCACGTTGTTCTTGAATCGCTGTAAATTGTACTCGGTAGGAAACACAGTTCTGGGTAAGCCATTTAAAAGGTAAGATGTTCTCCATATAAAAGACTGCTTGAAAAGCATTGTACGAGGAATAACAGGCTGAACATGCACCGCTCTGGGAGGAATTAAGCGGTCTACATTCTTCGAACACTCTCCTTGAAATACTTGTAGAACAGACTCAAGTCGCCAACCGTTCTTCGATGTTCCAGCGAATCAAGGCCGCCGGTCAGTTCTGTGTCTCCAATCAGACGAACAGCCCTTCTCTGAACAGAATCCAACAAATGCAGTGTGTGTTTGGGAGCGGTGCCTCAAACATGGGAGCAGTATTCCATAGTTGGTCGAATTTGAGCTTTGTAAAGAATTAACAGTTGTTGTGGAGTGTAAAGCTTTCTGGTTCGAAATAATATTCCCAACTTTTGAGAAGCTCTCCTTGCTATGCTTGCAACATGTTCATGCCAGGACATATTTGCTCCCAAATTAACGTCCAAAAAATTGAATGACGTTGCTAGGGGAATGGAGTGTCCCGACATAACTATGTCGGGTTCAGCAACGTTAACTTTTTTAGAAAAAACTGCCGCCTGGGTTTTTGTAGCGTTAAATTCCACTTGGTTACTGAAAACCCATGACAGAATTTTTCCAGGTCTATGTTAAGTTGAATGATTTCCTACTGTCTGCGGATATTCGCCTGAGCAGCCCATGTCTGAGCGTTCAGAGTAAATGAAGGGATAAGCGTACTGTCATCTGCAAAGCTGTAGATTGGATTCCCGGTCTTTTCCAGCAGATCGTTAATGTAAATAAGAAAGAGAGTAGGAGACAGTATGGAGCCTTGGGGCACACCGGCGTTAACAGTAAAGGTGTTAGAAAGAAATCCGTCGACTGCGACTCGTAAAGAACACTCTCTGAGGAAACATGAGAGCCACAAACAGAACTTTTCAGACATACCATAAAGGCGTAGCTTAGCCCACAGTCCATCGTGCCAAACACGGTCGAATGTTTTGGATATGTCAAGAGCAACCGCTCGAGATTCTCCGAAGTGTTCAATTGCGTTGTTCCAAACATGTGTTACATAAGTCAGGTGATCGCTAATAATGTTGAATCCTTCAAGGTATTTTAGAAGATGCTGATTGACTGCCTTTTCCATGACTTTCGATATTATTGAAAGCAATGCGACTGGTCGTGTGGATTCGTTTCTTTTCCAAAAACAAATATTTTATCACTGCTCGATATTCAATTTTTTCCGCGATTGTAATATCACAAACGTTGCTCTATTTAAATGGCTGCCACTCACAAACTAAATCATGCAGAGATTTGAAAATTTGACAGGTTTCTTGTGAAAGGTTATGTTTACAAAAAATATAAATTTTTTAAATAGTAGTAGCGCCATCTCTGGCCGAGGCCAGGTAATTTTCATACAACCTTCGTATATGATGTAAATCAATGAGCATTTCTACATAAAATTCAAGATTTCTATTTTTATGATAGATGCAACGATAATTCGAAATCACAGATCTTGTAGTTCCGACACTTTACCTCTGAGGTTACTAAATAATTCGGTAAAGTGATTTAATTAGTATTTCGCTTGGAAATAACATGTAGGCTGAAAAGTCCAACGCTTTTCTAACATTTCTATACCTTTCTTGTAAGAGGATTTGTCTTTGCGAATATATAATAGTCGCTGGGGGCCAAATCTGGAGAATACGGCGGATAAGAAAGCAATTCGAACTTCAATTTATGCAATTTTGCCATCGTAACCATTGACTTGTGACACGGTGCAAAGTCTTGATGAAAGAGCACTTTTTTCTTGTACATTTGGGGCGGTTTCTTTGCGACTTCTGCCTTCAAACGCACCAATAACTTTATATAATATTCGCTATTGACGGTTTTTCCCTTCTCAGAATAGTCGATGAAAATTATTCCAGGCGCACCCCAAAATACAGAGGCCCAGCCGACAGTCGTGTCCTTGGTCGCCTAGGGCAGCTTTCACCGGCTGCTGTCCACTTAGCTGACTGCTGATTTGATTCCAGTGTGTAGTGGTTGATCCATGTTTAATCCATTGTCACATACAGCGCTCAGAATCATCAGTACGTTGATGTTTTTGATCCAATGTGAGCAAACGCGGTACCCATTTCGAACAGAGCTTTCTCATGCTCAAATGTTCATGCAAAATATGACTAACACGTTCTTTTGATACCTTTAGGGTGTCAGCTATTTCACGCAATTTCACTTTACGGTCATCCAAAACAATTTTGTGGATTTTTTTATGTTTTCCGCTGTAACTACCTCATTTGGGCATCCAGAGGGTTCAGCATCATTTGTATCTGTACGACCGTGTTTAAATTCAGCATACCAGTAAGTCATGAGTGATTTTCTAGGGGCAGAGTCCCCGTAACACTTATCAAGCCATTGCTTTGCTTAAACGGTATTTTTTCCCACCAAAAAACAGTGTTTAATCAATACACGAAATTCAATTTTTCCAATGTTTTGAAAATATCAAAAGTAGCGTCACTTAAACCACTGGAACTTGTAAACTAATCATCGAAATGTCATGAAATTTTGACACGTATCGTTTGAAGGTTGGTACTTTCTACAAATCATATGGATTTTTGAAAAGAGCGACATCTATGAGTCAGACCAAAAACTTTTCAGCCTACGTGTTATGTATTTCTAATATACCTATTAAATTTGACTTTCTTGTATTAAAGAATAACTTAGACCCATCAATAAAAGTATATATTTTAAATAATGGTAAGATATTAATTTTAAAAAATTTATAACTACCTCCCTTAAAAGAATTACAATTTTTAAATTTTTCGGTTCCAAACACTGAAAATTACGTATAACCTGATGTATATGAAGCAACTCCGCTAACTCCCTATACACACCTCATTATCCTCTTATTAGTTTCACAAACAATATCACTGAAAATATTCAGGTAGCAGTGATCGCACAACAGTATTCCAAAAATCGATATGAAAAATTATTTAGCTAATTAATTGACAGTACATCATTGGAAGAATATAATTTGAATAATCATTATTTGCCGGTGTTTTATTTTATATTAAAAGTTCGATTTGTTTTTGGACAGAGGGAGTATAAATGCGATTTTAATTTCCCATTTCATATTGATCCCAGTTTATCTCTACTTTCACATATATATGCGTCACTGTTCAGCACCGTCGAAATCAGCATATTGCCAAAATGTTGCCTCGATGTAATCTCTCCTTCAAGCTACGTAGGGAGCTTAAAAATGCTAGGGGTGAAAGTGCTGATAAGTATTGCGGAAAAAATCCTAAAAAAAATGTATTTAATAAAACGATGAAAATAAAATGGATAGCAATTTCTTTAATTAAAGAGGAAGCAGAAGAAAGGAAAGAAAAACATTTCGTATTGAGTAAAAAATACTATAGTGTTTTCTTACGCGTTTCGCTATCTTATTAATTTGTATCGCCAAGTCGAGCAGAAAGCACAGCCGTGCCATCCTTTTCTCGAAGCCACTCACGGCACTTTCGACCCCCCTGTAACTTCGTTGTGGATAAAGCTAGAAGTCTGAATTTTCAGTGACCAATACTACCTACATTCCTAAATTACCTACTATTTATACCTTATAGTTTACGAACTATCGCTAGTCGAAGTTCTTTAATTTTGTTACTGACACACTCACCGATCATCAAAATTCTAAGGTACTTCTAGCAGACACATAAACTTAAAATTTTGAATTTAGTTAGTGTTTAGCCTATAAAGGAAGGAAAAACTGAAATATACCGAAATTTCAGTCCCGTTTTCTAAATTGTACAGTCACTTAAGCCAAAAAAGAGGGTCAACCTCGGAATGAGAGATAATAAGCTGTAAACTTGTATAAACCTTTATTTTGGCATTCTAAAAGTTGTCTCAAAAGTCTCATAAAATCTCGTGTCCGCGTCTTAAGATATTCAAGGTCAAAGGTCACAAAAATCGGTTTTTCGCAAATATCCCGCTTCCTATGATTTCAATGATATTTGCATCTATTATGAAAATTGTAGAGCATAAAATTCTCTACAAATTTTGTTTTAAATATTTTTTTATACTTAACCCTTTTTGAGATAGAGCGCGGAAAGCGCACCGCACTCAGCCATACATAGCATAATGCAAGGTCAACCGTGAGTCATGGTAAATAATACGTCTTATAAAGTTAATTAATCACTAAAAAATCCTTAATTATGAATAATTTGTATTATTTATTAATTAATATATTATATTTAATAATATTTTTCATTTATCAAATATATTCGTTTAATTTCGTTTAATAATACAACTTCGTGTAATTAAAAAATTGTTAAGTGAAATACTTTAAGTATATTTTAATTATAAAAAAGTATAAAGATGATGCTTTCATGACAGCAGGGCTAGAAGAGAATATAGTTATTAAAATAGGAGCAAAAGTCATGTTAAGACGAAATATTGACGTGAGTCTTGGCTTAGTCACGGTTCTATCGGTATAGTAAGAGTAAAGGTTGATCCTGAAAATACAAATAAAATAAAAAAAAAATACATATTACATTTAATAATGAACATCTTTACGAGCTTGGTCTAGTCAAAACTAAATTTGAAATTATTAACAAAGCTTATGTTCATCGCGAACAGTTTCCAATATGTATAGCCTATGCTATTATATATATATATATATATATATATATATATATATATATATATATATATATATATATATATATATATATATAACAAGGATTTTCTACAGCTGACGCTGTCTTCCTTCTCTCAGCCTTTGATTCCATCCATTTCTATGTTCCCAGTCTCCATCTGTTAGACCCCTGTCCTACATAGCCTCGTCCACATCTTCTCTCCACGATCGTCTGGGTCTTCCTTTTTTTCTTCTACCTATAGGGCTCCACTCCGTTATTTTCTTTATCCATCTATTATCTTCGCTTCGTCTTATGTGTCCATACCATTTTAATCGTTTTTCTTCAATGGTGTTTATTGCGTTATCTTTGATGTTCATTCTGCTTCTTATTTCTTCATTTGTTATTTTCTCCATACGTGCCACTCTACAACATCTTCTCCAATACTCCATCTCTACCGCGTTAATTTTAGATTTATTTCTTTTGTTGATCGTCCATGTTTCTGACCCGTATGTCATGCTTTGTATTATTGATTTGTATATGCGTGTTTTGTTTCTCTTTGTAATGTGCTTGTCCCACAGGATCGACTTTAATTGTCTTATGCATGTTCGCGTTTGTCCTAATCTAGCTTTAATCTCTTCTTCTGATGTTGCGTTTTTTGAAATGATGGTTCCTAGATATTTAAATCTATCGGTTTCTTTGATTATTGTTTCGTTATCTACTTCTAGATTCTCCACGTTTCCCTCCTTTGTTGTTAGATATTCCGTTTTATCAAAGTTTATTGCTAATCCTGCTTTAGTGTATTCTTCTTTCAGTTTTCTTACCATATAACTGAGGTCTTCCTCATCTTGCGCTATGATTACTTGGTCGTCTGCAAAACTTAGAGTATATAAGTAATCTTCTCGTATTGGGACTCCCATTCCACTACATTTTTGCTTCCATTTTTTTAATGTTTGTTCGAGGTATATTTTGAATAGTGTTGGGGATGTAGAGCATCCTTGTAATAGGCCTTTTGATGTTTGGAGTCTCTTCCCTATTTTATATCCTATTTTTATGTTCACTGTGTTGTTTTCGTAGAGAGCTTTTACTGCGTATATTAGTTCTTTGTCAATGCCTATTTCTTTCATTGCGTTCCATAATCTTTGTCTTGGTACTGAGTTATAGGCCTTTCTTATATCTATGAAGGCTAGATGAACTTCTCTATTCTTTGCCAGTTTTTTTCCATTGTTTGTTTTATAGTGTATATGTGGTCTATACATGATTTTCCGGCCGTAAAGCCTGCTTGGTGTTCTCCAATTTTTCCTTTTATATTTTCCTCCATGATATTTTTAATAATTTTTCCATACAAACGTCCCATACTCGATATTACCATACACAAAAGTCAGGGGCTAAGTCTAAACAGTGCACTGAAGGCTATTGGTTCTTCAGTGTTCACATGCGGTCAAGCATACGTGGTACTTTCGAGAGTGACAAGTCTGGGCGGATTACATCTAATTAATGTCGACTTCGGTAGTATCAAAGCTCAGGAATCCGCAATCGTTGAATATAATCGACTTAGAAGCACTTGCCGTCCAGACTGGTCAAAAATTGTTACATTATAGCCTTTGAGAAAAACCAATAGAGACAGGGAGTGGGCTTCAAGAAAATCCATAGCTGACGTACAAGAAATATTACCTGAGAAGAAAAAAAAAAGAGGACTACTTACAAAAAGAAATGGGATCCCATCAAAAACATAAAATATAAAAAAATGCCAAGTCTCGCAACGTAGCCCTTCCACCATAAAAAGTTGTAAGTTGTGAGATCTCATGTAAAACGAAGTCAGTTATTTTAGTTAGTATCTATGGAAGCACCTCTTCAACAATTTTGTCATAAATTGTTATCTAATTAGTTACCTACCAACATTTATAGTGCCGTATCAATATTAGACATCTTTACTTCTATAATAAATATAATGACTTGGCAATCACACGGCAACATAATCACATAAGAATAATCTACTATTTCGAATGCTAAGTAAGTCTAAACAGTGCACTTAAGAATAGAGTATTTTAAATAGTAGATTATTCTATGTGATTATAATTTATTTATTAAGTGCACTGTTTATAGACTTACTTAGCAATAGAAATAGTAGATTATTCTTATGTGATTATGTTTCCGTGCGATTGCCAAGTCATTATATTTATTATAGAAGTAAAGATATCTAATATTGATACGGTCACTATAAATGTTGGTAGGTAACTAATTAGATAACAATTTATGACAAAGTTGTTGAACAGGGGTTTCCATAGATACTAACTAAAATAACTTGGTTTTACATGAGATCTCGCAACTTTTTGTGGTGGAAGCACTGCATTGAGAGACTTGGTATTTTTTTACATTTTATGTTTTTGAGGGGATTTCTTTTTACTTACCTCGTCTGGGGAACTATTTAATTCGGAACAAAAATAACCACGTGATTTTTCCACGTTTGCTTATATTCTCGATTTTCCAATTTCCGTTGATCTATCTGTCTGTTAAAATAATGTGCAAATATAGTGCTAGCACTGGAAATAGCCCAGTTGTCAGAGGCAAACTTTGACGAAAAGCTATCACTAAATGTTAGCAGGCTGCTTTTCGGCATACAGGTAGTTTTTTTTGGACGGAGAATACGATAAATTGCTGCTCTAAAGTGTACGCTAAGCCTACAAAATCGAAAATAAAATAAAAAATTCGGTTTTTCGCAAATATCACTAAAAATAAAAAGCCGGTCAAGTACAAGTTGAACTTATTAGTTGCACAATTAGTGTTTCGTACATTGATTGGTTTTAAAATAAAAAATGTTGTTACGGTGGTATAAAATGATCAGTGACTTCACAAAACACACCCCAAATGAGTTCTCCACAAAGTGTCTATCCAATCTTTACTGAAAATTGATGACCTTAACATTTTTGTTTTTTTATATACCAAATAAATTATCAAAGGTAATGCACTCGTGATAATTTTCGTTCAATCTACACCCCCTGGAAAATATTTCAGAATTTCTTCAAAATTTTTTGATCAGTACTTTTCGAGATAAGGCGATTTTTCGCGATTTTTTCAAAATAATACAAAGAAAAGTGCGCGCAAGTATTACATTATATATATATATATATATATATATATATATATATATATATATATATATATATATTTTACTCGTGTTTTCACAAGCTTTCATTTGACACCACACTCGATTACTAGTAAAAAAATTTTTTTTCACTTTCGATTTCACCCCCCAAAACTAACCCCTTAAGTCAAAATTTAACTTTCAAAACTACATGACTCTGATGAGGCCATCAATTCCAATATTATTACCAAATTTCAACTTTCTATAACAAATAGTTTCGGAGAAAATCGGGTGTGACAGACGGGCAGACAGACAGACGGACAGACAGACACCGAAGTGATCTTATAAGTGTTCCGTACGGAACACTAAAAAGATATCGAAAAATTAATAGCACCACGCGAAAGAACGAGAAATTTTACAAAAAAAATAGTGTATAATTTTTTTTTCTAGTTTATACCGTAATTTAAAAAAAAATATTTAAAATAAAATGGCTGTTTTTACCCATTTAGTTGTAGTGAGAATCATGCTTCCAATCTCATTTAGGACTAAATTAACGTTACGTAACGTAACGTTAAATATTTTGAAATTGGCTATTAAGGAGTTTCTCGGGGTGCGGATTATGAATCCGACGACAGATTTGAAAAACTCAAAATGGCGGATCCAATATGACGGCCAGAGAGTACGTAATTCATTTAATTTCTTCGATTTAGAATCTTTGTGTTTTCGGTAACTGTTTTCTTTGTACCTGGATGCTTAAATTAAATATAAGTACTTTATACTAAAAGCCTAGACTTTTATCTTTCATTTCCCACTTTTAAATATATTTTTAGAGTTCCGTACGGAACACTTATAAGTTGATTTCGGTGTCAGTCTGTCTGTTCGTCTGTCTGTCACACCCGATTTTCTCCGAAACTATTTGTCAAAGAAAGTTGAAATTTGGTAATAATATGGGAATTGATAGCTTCATCAGAGCCAAGTAGTTTTGAAAGCTAAATTTTGACTTAAGGGGTTAGTTTTGGGGAGTGAAATCGGAAGTGAAAAAAAAATTTTTTACTAGGTCATCGAGTGTGGTGTCAAATGAAAGCTGTGAAAACACGAGTAAAAAATATATATATAATGTAATACTTGCGCGCACTTTTCTTTGTATTACTTTTAAAAAATCGCGAAAAATCGCTGTCCACCCGCCTTATCTCGAAAAGTACTTATCAAAAAATTTTTAAAAAATTCTGGAATATTCTCCACGGGGTGTAAATTGAACGAAAATTATCACGAGTGCATTACCTGTAATAATTTATGTGGTATATAAAAAAAAAACAGAAATTTCAAGGTCATCAATTTTCAGTAAAGATTGGAAATAAATGGAAATAAACTTTGTTGAAAACTCATTTGGGGTGTGTTTTGTGAATAATTTAAATGCTGACTTGGATAAAAGAGTCTCGTTAGCTTGGTCTGCCTTCGGAAGGTTACAACCTACATTCACATTGGATATCCCAAATACAATAAAAGCCAGAGTATTCAATCAGTATGTACTGCCGGTATTAACATATTGCACTGAAACGTGGGCTTTAAATAAAAGTATAATAAATAAACTCCAAGTAATCTAAAGAGCAATGGAGAGAAGAATGATAAATATTGGACTCCAAGGTAGTATTCCTAACATCGAGATACGAAGAAGATCAAAAATGACAAATGTAGTGCAACGAATATGTATATTAAGGTGGAACTGGACAGGGCCAATCGCAAGAATGAATGATAACAGATGGACACGCCGTATAGTTGAATGGAGGCCTAGAGAACGCAAAAGATGCAGAGGTAGACCACAGATAGGATGGACGGACAACATAAAAAGATTAGCAAGACACAATTGGATGCAAACTGAACACTTTGCTTCATATTCTACTGTCAATTCCCAAGGAAAAACACCACCTATTATTCCCATATTTCAGTCAAAGATGCCCGATGTTGTATTCAGACAGCGTATCATAAAGCGTATTTTAATCAAGCTAGACACCAAAAAGGCTGCTGGCGCTGACGGAATACCTGCCATAGTTCTCAAAAATTGTGCAAGGGAACTAACACCAGTTTTTTTGTAGACTTTTCAACCTATCCTACAGAAAGGGAATATTTGGGACCTGCTGGAAATGTGCCACGGTTCAGCCGATACCTAAAAAAGGCAAGAAGACCTTGCCAAATAACTACCGACCAGTCGCACTGCTTTCAATAATATTGAAATTCATGGAAAAGGTTATCAATCAGCGTCTTCTAAAATATCTTGAACGATTCAATATTATTAGCGATCACCAATATGGCTTTCGTAAACATAGATCAACAGGAGATCTTCTGACTTAGGTAACACATGTTTGGAACAACGCAATTGAACACTTTGGAGAATCTTGAGCGGTTGCTCTTGACATATCCAAGGCATTCGACCGTGTTTGGCACGATGGATTGTTGGATAAGTTACGCTCTTGTGGTATGTCTAAAAAGTTCTGTTGGTGGCTCTCATGTTTCCTCAGAGAGCGTTCTTTACGAGTGGCGGTCGACGGATTTCTTTCTAACACCTTCACTATCAACGCCGGTGTGCCCCAAGGCTCCATACTGTCTCCTACTCTCTTTCTCATTTACATTAACGATCTGCTGGAAAAGACCGGGAATCCAATCTATAGCTTTGCAGACGACAGTACGCTTATCTCTTCATTCATTTTGAACGCTCGGACATCGGCTGCCCAGGCGAATATCCGTAGACAGCAGGAAGTCGTTCAACTTAACAAAGACCTGGAAGAAATTCTATCTTGAGGGGAGTGTAACCAAGTGGAATTTAACGCTACAAAAACCCAGGCGGCAGTTTTTTCTAAAAAAGTTAACGTTACTGAACCCGACATAGTTATGTCGGAGCACTCCATTCCCCTAGCATCGTCGCTCATTTTGTTGGGAGTTAGTTTGGGAGCAAATATGTTCTGGCATGAACATGTTGCAGGCATAGCAAGGATTGCTTCTCAAAAGTTAGGAATATTATTTCGAACCAGAAAGCTTTACACTCCACAACAACTGTTCTTTACAAAGCTCAAATTCGACCAACTATTGAATACTGCTCCCATGTTTGGGCTCCGCTCCCAAACATACACTGCATTTGTTGGATTCTGTTCAGAGAAGAGCTGTTCGTCTGATTAGAGACCCGGAACTGACCGGCGGCCTTGATTCGCTGGAACATCGAAGAACGGTTGGCGACTTGAGTCTGTTCTACAAGTATTTTCATGGAAAGTGTTCAAAGGATGTAGCCCGCTTAATTCCCTCCCAAAGCGGTACATGTTAGAAATACAGGTCGCGCTGGTGCTTCACATCCGTATGAGGTTCAGCTTGTTACTCCGCGTACAACGCTTTTCAAGCAGTCTTTTATATGGAGAACATTATCCCTTTGGAATAATTTGCCCAGCCCTGTGTTTCCCACCGAGTACAATTTACAGCGATTCAAGAACAACGTGAATCGCTTTTTCCGCACACATGCCGCTCCTGGAGCGCTTTAGGGACTTCCCTGCAGCACGTGTGCTAGACCCATAAAAAAAAAAGCAAACCATAAAGCTCATTGGAGACAACTTGGAGGAGGCTTACGTCCGACTATGGATGGAATAAGCTAATGGTGATGATGATGAAGATTAAATTGTAGTTTTTTTCTTTTTAGAAACATTTGTTCTGTCCTAGACATTTTTTCTTCGTTTTTGGAATAAATGGTATTCCAATAATTATAATAAAGTTAACAAATATTTGCGTTATTCTATGAAAAACACTGGTCTACAAAATTTAACTTTTTTTATCTCGCAGAAATTTGTACCATATTTTAATAATGTTAAGCCGAATCCTCATCAATAAAAATTTGCATTGTGCGCCGTATTCGGCGGCAATCTTTGGGTTGACGTACAAATTTTCTGGAATGTGGACGTACGGACGCACACAAAATTTTTTCTCATATTCAACGCACACGATCCGATCGTATGAGTCTATGTTTTTCGTACTCTTGTATCTGAAGTATACAACTTCGTGGATACATCAGAGCAAAAAATTTACACACACGACGTAAAAATTTACATGGAAATAAATTGGAAAAAAAAACACGCAACGCAAATTTTGATTCTTGTGAATCCAGTTTTAGGTGTTTTTACCAATAAAGTAACTTCAAAAATATTGTAATATGTAACGTGGCTGTATGACAATAAATTTTATTTGTTCTATTAAGATAAAGAAAAATTTGGCTGGACAAATATTCAGTATTATGTAATTTTCAAAGCACTTAGCTGCAGGTAGGTCTCTTTTAAGTCCGCCAACTACTTAGGGCTCCAGTTCTCTTTTTATCGTTTCTCCATACTAGAAATGTCTTGTTGAAATTTTTGGCGTGCTCGTCGCTAACAGCATCCATATTTTGGAAAGAACTCCAAATGCGAATCCAGTAAGTGTATTTTCAAGGACATGTTACATCTGAAAGTTTTGTAAGTTGTTAGAACTTCATTAATTAAACCTCACAGATGTTATCCTTCAGAAGTTTGCGGATTTGGGGACCTACAAATATCGCTTTTTTTAATTATTGCCTCACTATTTGGAAATTTTTCTTTTAGGTATTCTTGGATTCCTAGGATTCTTGGAGCAGGTAAATCTGAGTTACAAAGTTATTTGTTCATTGATTTCAAATTTACCCGAAATCGATTGTGCATGAGAGAAAAATTTAATAGTAATATACAGTATAACCCAAAAAGTTTAATACAAACGGAGAAAAGTTTATCTTACATATTACAAATAAACTTATTCTTGATAAAAAGTTCTGCATCACATGGAAATCCATAATCAAGCATCAAAAGTTTAAAATATTTGATGGTATATCGGGAAAATACAAAATAATGATTTATAATGAAGAGTAAAGTGTGTTTAAATTTAAATACAGAGCCAAACATTAATTGAAAATATTAATAGGAACTAAAAAATTATGCTCACCTTCAGATTTGTTGCCTTCTTAATTAAAAATTCAAAAACACGTTATTAATTATCGGATTATTTATTGAATAAACGAAAAACAAAATCACTACAAATTTTAGGCTAAAAATAAATGAACATCTTTTTGAAAATACCTTGCAACAGTCAATAAACTTCAAAGCTAACGTCAGTCTGTATTTGTAATAATTAGAAATGCCAGTAAAATGAAGTGTTGAAGATAAAATTGAAATTGTTCTCATAGTTAGAGATAATTATATTTAGAGAAGCAGCAGATGATGATGATGATGATGATGATTTTCGAAGGTCAGGGCGCATCGACGGCTATGGTCATTTAGCGCCCAAGAATTTGGTGATTTACAATTAATGGGTTAAACTCTGAAGTTGAATTCTTTTAGAGATTCTATTATGTTGTCTTTAAGAGTAGTGAAGGATGTTATGTTTGTGGAGACATTAGACGGAATATTATGTTTAACTCTCAAGTTATGGTGTAGATTGGATTCAAAAAGATGGACTACAGTTAGAGGGGAGTCACAAATGGGACAGATCGGAGGGGGTTCTCTTTTTAGCAAATAAACATGAGTGGAATGAGTCCTGTTGCCAATTGCCATGATATTAGGGGGAGGGAAGACATTGGGTTTATTGGGCCACAGTTTGTTATTCGGTTCCTCCAAGTCCCATTTGAGTTGGAAAAGAGAATAATGTAGATGTTTTAGAAATATGTTAAAGTCGGAAAAAATCACTTTCTCCCACGATATGGCAGCCTCTTTCAATGGCAGGTTTTGCAAAAGAGTCCGCTCTATCATTGTGAGGGTTACCAATATGACTGGGTAACCAAAACAAGGATATCGTGCGTTTTTTGAGGAAAGCAGTATACATTAGGTCTGAGATCTGTCTTATGTAGTTAAATTCCAGTTTTCTGGTTTTGATGGCATTGAGTGCACTTAGAGAATCAGAGATTATAAGGGTCGAGGGATGAGATTTGACTTGAAGAGAGTATCTGATGGCCTCCTTGATGGCTAATAATTCTGCAGAAAAGATGGAAGAGTGTTTCGGCAGTTTGAACAATTTAATAATATTGTCAACGAAGAAGGCAGCTCCCCAATCTGTCTTGGATCCATCTGTGAAAAATAAGGAATGGTTGGGATAGATGCTGGATAACCTTTCAAGAAAGAGCTCGTTGAAAAAGGTATTGGAGTGATCAGATTTTTTATATGAATGTAGAGTTAGATCAATGTTGGGGAGAGGGGAAAGCCAGGGTGGAAAAGTGGTTAGAAGAGGGTAGTTGTAAAAGGGAGGAGCAATGTTATACTGGGTGATTAGTAGCAGCAGAAATCTTTAATAATAGACACCCTGATAAAACTGCACACTTCACAACTGTAGAATATCTAATAAATAAATTCAACATTTATGGAAGTGTTAAAAATAAATTTAAAAAGAAACATCGGGCATGGGTATCAAATGCTGTCGGTAGTAGAAAAGCCAAAAGATACACTTCTGAGAAGATCAGCTTTATTGAATGTGAGTAAAACTACAGTTGCGTGAATTTTAAGATCAAATAAATTTATACCATACAAACCCCAATTTACCCATGCTTTAAAAGCAGGATTTTGAACGAAGATTTGAATTTTGTGCTTGGTTTCAAGGATAGTTGGAAGATAACAGGTTTATGGCAAGACAAATACTTTTCTCTGACGAAGCGACATTTACGTCTAATGGGACAGTAAGTTCTCAAAACTATCGCTCGTGGAGCGATATTAATCCTAACTTCAATATCCCAACTCGAGAACAATACTCCTTTAAAACCAATGTATGGTGTGGAATTTTTAAAGATAGAATAGTTGGACCATTCTTTTTTCGAAATAATATGAATGCTGAACGTTACCTAGAATTTTTAAATAATGTGTTCCCTGAGTTTCTTAATTGCCTACCAGTAATTGAAAGACAACGTATATGGTACCAACATGATGGTGCATCATGTCAGAGTACGAGAAATGTTCGAGATTATCTCCTCCACATTTTTAACTGTAGAGCAGGGGTGCTCGAACTTGAACTGCTGGCGATCTACCTCAATATTGGTAGACTACGATCGATCGACTCTGAGAGGCTGCAAGTAAGTGTGATGCAGGATTGTCGTCTAGGTAGGGTGTATCGTGGCATAGATATTAGTTTTCCGCACCATATGCATTTTTTTAGTCAAGGTAAGTGTAGGTCTGCTCTAAAATGTCAATGAAAAAAAACTCATAATTATTTAAAATTGCGAGTTTATTGGTTCTTACAAAACAAACGAGTTCTAGTGTCTAAACTTAACTAAAGAGTGACTTTGGATGTTGAAGCGTGAAACTGCATGTCCTCAGCATACTTTTCATAAGATGGTACGTAATTACCGAGTGCTAATCGCAAGCATGATGACATATGTTCGTCAGTTAGTCGATTGCTATATTTTGACTTAATTATCTTCATTTCAGAAAATGCAGAGTCGCACAAGTAAGTTGACCCAAACATTGCCGTCAGTTGAAGGGCGATTTGCCTTAGATTCGGTTATTTATCTTCAGATATAAAATACCAGAATTTTGTATCAGATGCTGTGGCTTTGAGATGTATATCTGATATAATCTGCACTAACTCATTTTCAACAGAACATGAGTCCATGTTAAACTGACTTGCTATTTTAGTAGCTAATTCCTCAATGTTTTTACACGAAAAAGGATAACTCATAAATGATGCGATATTTGCCAATTTACTGAAATTATAAAAACGAATTTCGAATTGGCCCAAAATATTTGATAATTCTGCCTCATAAATATCATAATTCAACTGAGGAATCCTTGCTTTCAAAGACGGAAAATTTTTCAAATCCTTTCTTTTCAGTTGATCTATCATAAGTTGCAATTTACTTTTGAATGCGTTTATTGCGCTAATCATCTCAATAATAGTTTTTCCTTTACCTTGAAGCTCCAAATTAATGATGTTTAAATGCATTGTGATGTCTGTCAAAAATGCCAAATCAGTCAGCCATTTTCCGTTTTTTAGCATCTGAGTGTCATCACCTCTTTCGTCCAGAAAAGTGATTATTTCGGGCAATAATTCTTGAAACTTTTCTAGGAATTTTCCGCGACTCAACCACCTGACGTCCGTGTGAAGAACTACATCAGTGTGTTCAGCTGACTCACTATCTTCCAACTGCAATTTAAAGAGCCGTCGTTGCAAGCTACGTGCACGGATAGAATTCACAATTTTTATTGCAATGCCCATAATCTCCTCCATGTTTAGAACTCTTGAACACAAAATTTGTTGATGTATAATGCAATGGAAGGAGAAAAATGAAGGAAAAACACACACATTAGCTCGACACAATGCCACAAAACCGTTTTTGTTTCCAGTCATTGCTGGTGCTCCATCGGTTGTAATGCACACTAGTTTATATATTGGTAGCTTGTAGTTTGTTACAAGATTGAGGAAAACGTCATATATATCTTCGCCACGGGTCTTTCCTTTCAGAGAAATCATTGTCAAAAACTCTTCCTTAGCCGACATGTCATTGAATACCATTCGAATAAAAATACACAGCTGGGCAGTGTCTGTCATATCGGTGGATTCGTCGAACTGTAAAGAAAAGTATGTACATTCCATTATATCATGTTTTAGTTTATCTGCCATGTCCTGACTCATGACTTCAACACGCCTTGTGACAGTCGGACGAGATAACTGAAGTTCTCTAATAGCAGACATAATCTCTGTTTTATTTTTAAAATCTCCAAATAAAGTCTCACCCGCTTCAATAAATGCTTCTTTCACAACCAATCCATCATCAAATGGTTTCTTGTGTTTCGCCAATATATGAGATATTTTAAATGACGTGATCGTTGCAGCTTTTGATTGTTTGGCTGGTCTTATGAACATGGTTTGTTCTTTTTTCAAACAAGTTATCAAATCACGTACTTTTCGTTTTCTTAATTCACTCTGTGACGGAAAATCCTTTTCATAGTTTTTATGAACCGTTTTATGATGCCATTCTAAGTTCCCAAGCTTAGGTATTGCAACTGACGCACGGCAAATGAGACAAATGCACTTATCCTTTACCATACAAAAGAAAAATTCTTCCTCCCAATCGTTATTAAAATGATAAGTTTTACTTTTCTTGGCCGCACTCATTTTGGACTATTTATTAATAAACTTTGTATCGATGTATCACCTTCAAGTTACAACTCAGACTGACTCCTATTCCTGCAGGTGCAACATTTATATCGGCGCGAACGAAGTCTCGAATGTTCCCGTCAAGCACGCCGCGCTAAGTTTCTAGAAAAATCGGCGGGAATCAAAAACGCGGCCTTTTCTTTGACAAGTACCGCGCGTTCCTTTGATAAAGCCGCTTTTTGCCGCTAGCAGGGGGTTATTACGATCAAAGAAAGTGATGAGGGGGTTATTCTGGCCTAATTGTGGATCGAGTAGTTTATTCAATACATTTTCTCTTAGTTACCTAAAACAAAATCTGTGAATAGTTCTATATCGGAATTTTTTTCTCGAGATCGACTCAAAAAGCACTCGCGATCGACTTGTCGATCGCGATCGACCGTTTGAGCACCCCTGCTGTAGAGTAATAGGGAAGTATGTGCAGTTTACTTAGCCCTCAAGGTGTCCGGACATCACCCCTCTGAACTTTTTTTATGGGGCTACTTAAAAGAAAAGGTTTATCTTAAAAGGCCATTTCAAGACATTGATCATCTTGAGAGAGTCATTAGGGAAACATGTGGAGCTATAACTCCTGACGTAATTAGAGATGCAAAAAAAGATTTTTCTCGAAGAACAATCATCTGTTTAGAAAGGGACGGTAGATATATTGAAGCATTTGTGCAATAAAGTTAGAATTAATCCATAGTTGTTATGTACGTAGTAATTAAGTAATGTTGCAAGTTCAAAATAAAATGATATTAGTCCAAATTTATTATGAATGTAATGGTTGCAAAGCAGATAAGAAGGTTATCAAATTTTTAACAAAAATATGATACAATCAAAATCAGTGCACTAGTTTTTAATCAATTTAGTTTTCCTTTATTCAATAAATAATCCGACAATTACTGACGTGTTTACTGGAGTTTTTTGAATTTTTAACTAGAAAGGCTACAAATCTAAACGTGAGCATAATTTTTTAGCTCCTATTAACATTTTCAATTAATATTTTGCTCTGTATTTAAATTGAAACACTTTACTCTACATCAGGGGTCGGCAACCTATGGCACGCGTGCCTTCTCTGGCACGCCAAGCAATTTTGAATGGCACGCGTACCTATTCAAAGTTTACATATTAATTCTGTAATCTGTGATATGTTTCAAAATTAAGTAAATAATCGAAGACAGTATTAGTTTAACGATACATACAAAAACGATATATTATATAGGTCACTAGGTATTATTACCAAAAACTACAAAATATATATTTTGTAATTTATAATTTTACTGAATGCATTGGTTTGGCTTTAATTTCGGCAAGTATTAAAGACGGCAAGCCTCAAAATATAAGCCTAGGCAAAAACACAAATAAACGTCCTCAATTCAGATTCAGATCAAAAGAGCCGCTATAAGGCGGTTTTTGTTTGACTTGACTTCAATCGTTCCAACGCGCGTCGCAACTTTTTATATTGCCGAACTTTAGTTTTTGTTAGATTTAACTTCTAGGCGGCCCTTTGATTGCAATGGGCGCGTTGTAGATAATAATTTTTGTTCTAAGAAATTTAATAAACGTAATTATTGGAATTTTCTGGAAACAATATTTTTTCTATATATAGCAAGCGACTACACGTTTGGATCATGTAGTATAGAAGTAACATCCGTTCCAGTCAATAGTCGTCGAAAAGTTTAAAAATTAAAATTACGTTGCGTTATGGCCGCGAAAAAAACAGAAGGTAGACGTTCGATCATTTCAAACTTCATGGACAACAGATTACGGTTTTGTACAGCAAAACGATCGGGTCATTTGTGTCCTATGTCGGGAAAGCAGTTTTCCGGACATCGAGTGTTCAACGACATTTCCAGATAAAACATGAATCGTCATTTAAAGATAACGCTGATAAAAGGGAGGCAATACAAAGAACAAGTAAACAATACGAGAAACAGTCAACATTCTTTAGCAAAGTTTTCCAAGGAAAAAATCAGGTAAGTGAATGCAGTCTCAAAATTGCACAATCGTTGGCACAAAAGGGTCGGCCTTTCACTGACGGAGAATTTATGAAGCAAACGTCTTGAGTACTGGCGAGATTTTATTCGACGACTTGCCCAATAAGGATACAATATTGGCCAGGATTTAGAAGGCGACTGCCACAACCATTCAAACGAGATACTCAGTTGTTGGATGAGTTTACCAGAGAAATATATTTGTCTTAAGAAAGTATCGTTTGCCATGCTTACAGCTTTCGGATCATTCTATACCTGTGAACAACTTCTTTCCCATATAAGAGTGATTTTAAACCCGTACCGAAGCAGGCTGACAACAGACAACTCGGAAGCATGTGTGATACTGAAAATAACCAGACATGAACCGGATATAAGAAAACTCTCTAAAGAACTTCAAGCACAGGGGTTCACACTAGGTCCTAGGACTAGTATAATAAAATTATTTGTTAAATGTTAAAATTTTTGTAATTAAACCTTCTAAAAGAAATATTTTAAGTTAATTTAAGTTAATTTTTGTTAATTTTAGTTGTAGTAAGTACCTATGTCGGCACGCAAAATGTTGTATGTATGTAAACTGGCACCCCTTAGTTAAAAGGTTACCGACCCCTGCTCTACATTATAAATTATTATTTTTTATTTTCCCTGTATACCATTAAATATTTTAAACTTTTGATGCTTGATTATGGATTTCCATGTGATGCAGGAGTTTTCATCAAGAATAATTTTTTTTGCAATATGTAAGATAAATTTTTTTCTCGATATAAAACTTTTTGGGGCACACTGTATATTTAAACTGGTTAAATACGAACTGCTAACTGATTTATTGGAAATAAAATTTGCTTTTCGAAAAATATAATCACAGCCATAAGCTTTGTAAATATATTAATGAAATATTTATCTGAATAACCGGCAATTAATTCGACGTTTATGAGTCAATATTAGCTTTAAGAAATAAATTAGGCTTATTAAATAAAAGGGATGAATTATTAAAGAGGAATTCACTGGAACAGTGTTTAATGAATAAATTTAATACACTGGTGAGCAAAAAAATCGACTCAAACCATTTAACATCGAGCCTTGAATTTAATTTTCAAACAGTGATGTTATTTTTGGTATTATTAGAATGCTGATTTTCTACTCTTTCAACTAATAACAAAAATTTTTGGATTTCCAAAAAATCATAAAAAAAGACATGGTAATATTAGGAGTATACGGCCCAACAGAAGACAGCACTATAAGAGAAAAAGATAATTTCATGGAAACACTAAAAATAGAAACACAAAAAGTAAAGAAAAACCAAGAATTACTAATAATAGGAGATCTGAATGGGAGAACAGGAAGGAAAACAACGGACAATACCGTAGGACCATTCGGAGAAGACATTACTAACGACAACGGGGAGAGACTAATAGAGCTGTGTGAACTAAACGGTCTCAAAATAACAAACGGATTCTACAAACACAAAGACATCCACAAATATACTTGGATGCAAGAAACACGAAATATAAAATCAATAATAGACTACATTGTAATTAAAAACGATACCACTATCAAAATAAAAGACGTAAGAGTAAAGAGAGGGGCAGAATGTGGAACAGACCATAGGCTATTAGTAGCAAATATAAAAGTACCGTGGTACAAGACAATAAAAGAAACAGGAACAATAGATAAAGGAAACAGAAATACTAATGAGATAACAGAAAAAGCAGACAAAGAAATAAAATACAAAATACACTTACTGCAAGACGAAACGATAAGAGACCTATATAGACGACAATTAGATAAAAAATTAAATGAATTTAACTACGACAACCTCCAACAGATGTATGACCACATAAAAGAATGCATCAAACAGGCGGCCCTAGAAGCATTAGGTAAAAAATACAACGAGAATAAGAAACATAAAATTAGAAAAACCAAAGAATCTATAAAGGAGAAAAAAAGACTATACGAAAAATGGCTGAATACAAAATCAGAAGAAGATCTACAGAAATATAAAGAGAAAAATTCAGAAACGAGGAGGATGATAAACAAAGAAAAGAACGAGAGATGGGAAAAATCATGCAAACATGTAGAACAGTAAATAGGAGGAACTAGAAGCATAGAGTCATGGAGAATAATTAAAGCATTAAGGACCAACAATAGAGAGAAGACGTATATAGAGTATATCCCAGAAAGCGAGTGGGAGGAATATTATAAGAAGCTGCTAACAGAAGACAGACAAGAATTCCAAGAAGAGAACCCTGAAGAAGAACAAAATAAGGAAAAAAAAGAGATAACCTATATAGACGACAGAACTAAGCTATGAAGAAGCAAAGAAGACAATAAAAACACTCAAAAATAATAAATCTGCAGGGCTTGGAGGTGTGGTAAATGAAATGATTAAGTACGGGTCTAATAAATTACATCGAATGCTGAGAAACATGTTCCACAGAGCGATAAATGGAGAAAAAATACCAGAGAAATGGTCAAAAGCCTATATAGTATCTATATTTAAAAAGGGAGACCGCAGAAAATGCACAAATTATAGAGGCCTAAGCATAATATCGAGTATGGGACATTTGTATGGAAAAATTATTAAAAATATCATAGAGGAAAATATAAAAGGAAAAATTGGAGAAGACCAAGCAGGCTTTACGGTCGGAAAATCATGTATAGACCACATATACACTATAAAACAAACAATGGAAAAAAACTGGCAAAGAATAGAGAAGTTCATCTAGCCTTCATAGACATAAAAAAGGCCTATGACTCAGTACCAAGACAAAGATTATGGAACGCAATGAAAGAAATAGGGATTGACAAAGAACTAATATACGCAGTAAAAGCTCTCTACGAAAACAACATAAAAATAGGACATAAAATAGGGAAGAGACTCCAAACATCAAAAGGCCTATTACTAGGATGCTCTACATTCCCAACACTATTCAAAATATACATCGAACAAACATTAAAAAAATGGAAACAAAAATGTAGTGGAATGGGAGTCCCAATACGAGAAGATTACTTATATACTCCAAGTTTCGCAGACGACCAAGTAATCATAGCGCAAGATGAGGAAGACCTCAGTTATATGGTAAGAAAACTGAAAGAAGAATACACTAAGGCAGGATTAGCAATAAACTTTGATAAAACGGAATATCTAACAACAAAGAAGGGAAACGTGGAGAATCTAGAAGTCGATAACGAAACAATAATCAAAGGAACCGATAGATTTAAATATTTAGGAACCATCATTTCAAAAAACGCAACATCAGAAGAAGAGATTAAAGCTAGATTAGGACAAACGCGGACATGCATAAGACAATTAAATTCGATCCTGTGGGACAAACACATTACAAAAAGAAGCAAAACACGCATACGGGTCAGAAACATGGACGATCAACAAAAGAAATAAATCTAAAATTAACGCGGTAGAGATGGAGTATTGGAGAAGATGTTGTAGAGTGACACGTATGGAGAGAATAACAAATGAAGAAATAAGAAGCAGAATGAACATCAAAGAGAACGCAATAAACACCATTGAAGAAAAACGATTAAAATGGTATGGACACATAAGACGGAGCGAAGATAATAGGTAGATATAGAAAATAACGGAGTGGAGCCCTATAGGGAGAAGCAAAAGAGGAAGGCCCAGACGATCGTGGAGAGACGATGTGGACGAGGCTATGGAGGACAGGGGTCTAACAGATGGAGACTGGGAAGATAGAAACGGATGGAATCAAAGGCTGAGAGAAGGAAGACAGCGTTAGCTGTAGAAAATCCTTGATATATATATATATATATATATATATATATATATATATATATATATATATATATATATATATACATAAAGGGTGATTCATTCAGAGGTACTTTTTTTTAAATAAAAAAAAATGAATAAAAACAATTTTATTTTATAACCTTTATTATCATATAAAAGAACCATTCTTTACAATTATTTCTTAAAGATAATTTCTTTCAAATGTTGTCCGCGACTACGGTTAACAACGTCCATTCTGAAGTTCCAATTTTCAATGACGCGTGTGAGTATTTCGAGTGGTATTTGGCCAATGACTCGAGTAATATTGGCCTCCAATGCCTCAATTGTAGCTGGCTTATCTATGTAGACTTTGGACTTTACATAGCCCCAAAGGAAAAAGTCAAGAGGCATGATCTAGCCGGCCAATTCACTGGTCCAAAGCGTGAAATGATCTGTTTGCCGAATTGCTCGCAGTAAAGCCATGGTTTCACGGGCTGTATGGCAAGTGGCGCCATCTTGTTGGAACCAAATTTCGTCAAGACCACGGGCTTCAATTTCTGGCATCAAATAGTCTGTTATCATGGCGCGATAACGGTGACCATTCACAGTAACATTCCGGCCGGCCTCTGTTTTGAAGAAATATGGACCAATTATTCCACCGGCCCATAAATCACACCAAACAGTTGTTTTTTTTCTGGATTTAATGGCAGCTCTTGAACCTCTTCAGGTTGTTCATCACCCCAAATACGGGCATTTTGTTTATTCACGAACCCATTAAGCCAAAAATGGGCCTCATCGGTGAACAAAATTTTTCTCGAAAACAGTGGATCTTCTGCAAGCTTGTCAAGAGCCCAACGACTAAAACGAAAACGATTCGGAAGGTCGGTCGGCTTCAGTTGTTGCACTAGTTGAATTTTGTATGCTTTTAAAGAAAGATCCGTACGGCTGTTGAGAACGGCGACGAATCGACACTTCACGGTCTTCGCGTACACTCTCCGCTACCGCCCCTATATTTTCTTCACTACGTGCTGGATGTGGTCTATTCGGTCGAGCATTATCCAATAATGAAAATTGGGTCTCAAACTTATTGATGGTAGAGTGAATTGTGCGTTCGGTAGGCCGATTATGTTGACCATAAGTTGCTCTAAGCGCCCGATACACATTCCTCGTAGAACGCCCATTTTCGTAATAAAGTTGAACAATTTGTAGACGCTGTGCCGGGCTAAGTCTTTCCATTATGAATTGTCAAACACTACTGAACAGGAATGCCACTTCAGTTGACACGACGCATGCGCAATCTGCAATTAAATCCCCATCACAAAAAGTACCTCTAAATGAATCACCCTTTATATATATATATATATATATGTATATATATATATATATATATATATATATATATATATATATATATATATATATATAAATTTACTGATTAAAACGGTAAATTCCCATTTTGTCGATTGACCGTTTCGTATCGATTTTTTTAAAAAATGATTAATATTTACTCTTAATATAGGTTTCCATAACAGATAAAGACGTTTAGTGAATCGACGTAAGGGGAATTGTTAATGACACCGATGTATAGGTTAAAAGGCCAATCGACAAAACCGGAATTTCTCCCAAAGTCGACAAAACGGGAATCGACGAAACAGTACTAAATCATTAAAACGGTTTTACTCAATAGAACCGTTTTTGCTCGCTCAGCAACGAACTCGTTGCGCGCTATTCATCCCTATAAAAACACATGCAACTGCATTTTCCTATGATTCCTTTATTGGAACTATACCTGCTCACCAATTACGTCATCGGAAAATGGATATCACCCCGGAAGAAACGGCACAAGTCATTGCCCTATTGCAAGAGGGACATAGCCAATGAATAGTCGCTGTGCAACTGGACCCGAGCAGGTCAGCTGTCTCCACAGCCTACAGATGTTACCAAGAGACCTTTAGACGGGTTTCAGGATCAGGCAGAACAAGATGTACCTCGGAGCGAAACGACCGCTAACACAACTCTAATAAATCGTCACTTGACCGCCGTTGAGGTCTAGCAAGATATATCTTTGGTCAGCTCTAACTTTGGTCAAAAGTACGGTTTACATAATTAACATATATTGTCAAGACTCCGAACTGACGAAATAGTAAAATGGTGGTTTATAGGTTAGGTTTATTTGCTGACAATGAACATGAGAAGGAAGGTGAAAAAGAGATCTTCGCCTCTCTCTCGCTCAATCCTTTCACCCCAATAGGAGTATTGGTGACACTATGGAGTTGCTGTCTCAACAGTCAATCTCCAGGCATCTCGATCCTGTGTGACTTGACTTGACTCGTGCATACCCATCCCAAGGAGAGCTCCTACTGGGTCGGACCATCTTGTCGAAGACCGTCTCCCCGATCCTTTACTTTCTACCATCCCCGTTACTACAAGCTTTTCCATGGCATCCACTTTCCTCATAATGTGACCAAAATATTTCAGGTACTGTCTATTAATTCTATTTGAAAGTCGGTCATTTATACCAAGGTCTTCAAGAATAGATACATTACTACGGTGTTCGGAATATGATACTCTGAGGATTCTTCAATATGCTCACATCTCAAACGCATCGATTCGTCTGTCAGCTTGTTTAATGGTCCATGTTTCCGATGCGTAAGTTGCTATGGGGAATATAAGGCTAGATACCAATCTTAATTAATCAGTTTAATTCTGTATGTATAGGTGTTCCCATGCTGAATAGAATCGACCAGAGTTTGTTCCATTGTATGCAGTCGAAAGCCTTAAAGTAGTCTGAAACCAATATAGGTTGTTATTTGGAATTTCCTGACTTTTTCTATTATCTGCGTATGTTGAGAATTTGTTGTTTGTTGTCTTTCATTTAGGATCCAGAGAAATACCTTAGCAGCGTGTGACCCTAGAGAGATTGTTCTGTAGTTACTGCAATCCAAAGGGGATCCTTTCTTATGCAAGAGTAACAATGCAACTTCGCACCAGTCTTTCGGCCATCTTCCAGTCTTCCATACTTCATTATACTTCATTACACAGTTGATGTAGTAGCATAGTCACGGCGGTTTCTCCCATCATCTTTATTATTTCCGCAGTGATCTTGTCAATACCTGCTGATTTTCTATTCTTTAGTCTTTGGATAGCCTTCCTGACTTCAGACTTAAGAATACATGGCTCTTGTTCTTCTGCGGCTTCTTTCTCGACACTGCAGTCTCCCACTAATTGAGCCAATTACTTTACACTAATCCTTCCAAACGTCAATGATTCCAGGCATGTCGGTGACTATTCGACCTTCCTTATCTTTGATTATTTGTGTTTTAGGTTTGAATTCTTTCAATAGGTATTTTACCTTTTCATAAAGTTCTTGTGGTCGATTGTCGTAGCATGTTGTTCTAGCTCCTCACATATGTTATTCAAGTAACCGTTTTTGTCCTTTTTACAAGCCACTTTGATTTCTTTATTGATTGATCTGATTATCTCTTGACGATCCGATATGTTGTTTATTAAAATCATATTTTTTCTTGTATCTATAAGCTTTAGGGTATCGTCGGTCATCCAATGTTTTTGAGGGTGTTTTTGTATTTTTGTCGAGCATTGTGTAGCAGCATTTGTTATCCACTTCTTAATATCTGTCCACGTTTTGTTTATATCTTCTGTCACTTCCAGAGTGTTAAAGTTAATTATTGTTTGGAAAAGAGTACTGTCTGACACCGTAATTCTCCTGGTTGTTGTTATTTTTTTAGGGGTGGCTAGTTTTATTCTCATAGGAGACTTTAATAACTTGTGATTTTAACCATTTTTGTAGTGCCCGACCGGTAACACCCAGGTGTTACCGGTCGGGAATCTTGGATGATATTTGAAGGTGGTATTAGTGTTAGTGAAGCTATTACTAATAGCAAACTGAAGTAGACGATCTCCGCATTCGTTTCTAACACAAGCTCATATTTTCCAATGATATTCCGAATCTAGATCTTCATCTAGCAGGCGTAAAAGCGACGTGCGTATACACTAAGTTTCTAGGTTCAACACCCACCAACACCACAACTTCGTTCAAGAATACCATAAGTAAACCGTAATGTATGTTGTAAAGATTCACCAACGGACGAAACAGTCAAATAGTAGCTCCTAGGTTTGATCTATTCATTGACCACGTTACTATGCGTACCGTTCAGGAAATTGAAAACGAGATCGCTAATGTAGGAGCAAAGGCGACAATATAGATCTTTAACTACCAGTTGGCGGCAGAGTGGTACTTTAATTCGGTTGGTTAAAGCTCCGGGACGTATATCCTGAGATCATCGGTTTGATACCTTTTTATATATTTTTCTATTTAAAGGAAAATTAATTGCCCCACAAAGCATCTACCTTGATTCACCTTCGATTTTAACGTGATTATTGATACAAGCCTTAACTCATCTATCCTTTGAAATTTACTATACTGATAAAGTAAACCTTAGATTAAGCATAGCTTAAAATAGGTGATGCAAACGATCAATACAGGGTCACATAGTTGCGGCGAAACTTCGTATTTCTAGAAACTATTAAATTTTTAATATTCAACGATATTTATATTTGAAATATATACTCGGTAAAGAAAACTAAATATTTTATTGGAAATAAAATATTCCTGTTCAAAAACAGGATAGCTCCCATACATCAATACAGCAATATACTCACGAAATACACGTCATCGTGATAGGCAACTGAATAGGCATTAATTAGTCAATTCTCGCCATTTCATAAATAAATTTAATTTATTAGTTATAAACTGTGGAACACTAAACACTATTTTGAAACAGTGTTGCTAGTTATAAATTGATTTTAGGGGAAAATACATTTTAGTAGTCCTCTAATAGGATATCGCATCGGTCAAACCCACGAATAGAGAAATGGGTGGTAAAATATTAATATTGGCGTCGACACCGAGGTCAGCAGTATTTTAATTTAAATTGTTCTTTTTTTATTATTTGCACCATTTCCGCTAAACATTTATTAGTGGTATTCATACTTTATTTGCCTGTAACGATAGCAGTATAGTCTCTTTGTTTCCTCGACAGCAGATTTAGCTTTTGGATTAAACATTTTGGCGGTTTACATCAGATGGCGCTGAGCTTTAGTGGCTACTAGCTTTTACCCGCGACTTCGCACGCGTAGATGATGAGGTAATATAACTACTGATTTTTATTGGAAGAGGGTGATGTTGCAGTATTTTTTTTGGAAAGGGACAACTGGATTGGGTGGAAACAGTGTAATGTTTCTTAGTGTAATATTTCCTTATAAACTACGTTTTTTTGTTTGTTTATGTGGCGGCGACAAAATAACCAGCCTGGTATGCGAGCTTACTCGCGAGCAAGCCACATAAAATTGGCCGTGGGAGAAACAATCTTCCAGCAAATCTACGCCAGCTACAACTAAAATTATGGAATTATGTAAATAAACCTAATTAAGTATATGACTTAAGGTACCTTTACTTATGTTGTGGTCTAGGCAAAGCTGACGAGTGGCTGTATGGGGATTTTCTGTAATTTCCAATAAAACATCTAACTTTTTATCATCGCTTGTTTTAAATTTTGGAGGTCCAGATGTATCCTTAACATGACCTGATTGTCTAAATCGTTTTAAGGTTTTGCTAACTATAGATTGGGCAATAGGCTCCCGATTCGAATATTCTGCGTTAAAAAGATCACATACCTCCCGTTTTATTCTCCTACGGTCTCCGTAACCAACCATCATTAACAAAATGATTGTTTCAGTTTCTGTTCAATGTACCATTATGCTATTAGGCTCAAATTGCAGTTTCACCAAATGCAGCAATAAACGTTTTCGTCTATAAATCTTTTTTTTTTTTTTTACCTGACAGTAAATGTTTAATACATGCCAGCTTAATTTTTTTTTAAATTTGATTTCCTTAATTTTAAATATCAATAATTCCAAAATAGTTCAATTTACACATATGGTATGTTAGACAAATAATATCTAGAATTTTTAGTAGGACTCAAAAATAAAATAGTATTTCCATTTTAAAAAAATCGAGATGGCGTAATTTTATTGTCAACATCAGCATGTGCGCCGTGTAATACCCTATACCTTTTATTTAAACATTTTATGATACACTGATTAATAAATGCTATGGAATCCTTATTCCATATATATGGGGTACCCTGTATACTGCGAACTATTCCACTGAGTAAAAACAACATTCAAGGAAAATATTTTCTTAAATCTGTTAACCGATCTAATTTCTAATGACATCCATGACATAGTCAGATGGTCCAGAACTAGAAGAAAAGCCTGAAGAGACCATGTGGATAGAATGCCTGAGGTTCGAATTACAAAAATGGCCGAAGAGGGAACACTAAATTCGTATAGACCCTCGAGGAGGCCACCCAAACGGTGGTATGATAGCTAGACGCCGATATCCCAAGAATGAGCTAATCCGAACTGAACTAACCTGAACTATCAGTGTTTGGTACATATTTTACGTAGGCCCCTCCAACGTCAATTTTACCGCTTTGGGACAGTTGGATCGGTTGCTCCCAGGTGGCTGAGTTAACAAATTCCTGGACAAAACTTTTTAATTAAAAGTTTCAAAGAAAAACATCTTATTTTAACAAAGGTTTTATTAGTACCCTGTCCTTTATGTTTTAATCATAAAACTCATGGATTTTAAGATATAAATTAGGTTTTTGTTTCGAACATGATTTATTTACAAAATTTTCACGTCGTAAATTCTACTGACGGTAATATTTCATACTTACCTCTGGCAGAGTATATTTGGAATATATATAGAAAATAAAATAAATTACACGCTGCGAAACGTTCACAAAAATAAACACGATGCGGAGTATACGGTTTATGTCTATATTGTACGTAAATTTATGTAATAAATATTATTGAATTAACTTAATAAATATACGAGAGCTAATAATCTAGTGTTGAAAAATACACATACATACATAAATATATATATATATATATATATATATATATATATATATATATATATATATATATATATATATATAGATAGATAGATAGATAGATATATATATATATATATATATATATATATATATATATATATATATATATATATATATATATATATATATATATATACATATATATATATATATATATATATATATATATATATTTATTCCAGACTGATCTCCTTTTGTTCCTCTATTTCATTTGTTAAATATTTTGTTTTGTTCATGTTTTATTTTTAGTCCTATCTGTTTCGATGCTTCGTTTAATTCTTCTAACATTTCTTGGAGTTAGTTCTATTTTGTCTCAGTTTCTCCCGTCAATATTTAATCCGTTTTCTATATATATATATATATATATATATATATATATATATATATATATATATATATATATATATATATATATATATATATATATGTATATGTATATGTATATGTATATGTATATATATATGTATATATATATATATATATATATATATATATATATATATATATATAATTACAAACTAACTTAAATGCTATGGTTATGTGTTATGTAGCTTCTTAACAATTTACACAGTTTGCATTTTTCAAATTTAATGGAAGATTGTTAAATTCTATAAAATCCTCAATGGAATAAGCAATTTTCAGCGTATGATAAATTTACAGTGAGAACATAAAAGTCCAATCCATTTCTTTCATTGAATACCTGTTACAACCTATTAATGCCCAGTTTTGCTTTTTCTGGAGATTGTCTATATCTCTTTTGTTGAACATAAAGAGAATTATGGAACAATAATTGAGGTGGAGCATTATTATCGACTTTATATATTAACAATTTAGCCCAAGTACTTAAATTTTTACCTATTCTACATAAAAAATAAATTTTTTTTGATACTTTTTTTTGTTATATAAGTGGCATGACTAGAAAATGATAGATTTTCATCAATAACTACACCCAAAGATTTACATTTTTTAACTTGTTCAATTCTGTCATTGTCTATCACAATGCCATTATGAGTAGTGTTATCTAGAGTATTATTTTTGCCTTTTAGTATCATAAATTTGGTTTTTTTTAACATTGACACTAAGACTCTTACAACACAGATATTTGTGTAACCTACCTAAGTCTTCATTTATTGTTTGCACTAGATCTGTTATGTTATCACTTTCATAATAGAGGACTGTATCATCTGCAAATAGCTGTAATTCACATTTTTTTTACGACTTCCACAATATCATTTATATACATTATGAATAAGTCAGGTCCTAGCACTGTGCCCTGTGGAACACAATGACCATTGATTTTAACAGAAGATAACGCTCCATTATATTTTGTTTGTTGTGTTCTGCTGTCCAGATATTCACAGAACCATTTTAACACATTTCCCTCAAAACCATACTTTTCCAATTTCTAAACCAACAACTTTCTGTTTATAGTTTCAAAAGCCCTTTGAAAGTCAAGTAGAAGTACACCAACCAATTTTTTCTCACCTATAGAAGACTTCCACTTGGAAATAACAGTCTGTAGTGCACTTTCACAAGAATGATTTTTTCTAAAACCAGCCTGACAATATGTAAGCAACTTGTTTTCTTCTACGTATTTTCTCATTTCTTTGCTTACAGTAGTTTCAAGAAATTTTTCATACGTAGCTACCATATTAATTGGTCGATATTCTTCACATCTATTAGTGTTAGTTACTTTTTCAATAGGAATAATCGTTGTCATTTTCCATTCTTGGGGGAATCTTCCTCTTACTAGGCTAGTGTTAATTAGTTTCAGAAAACAATCACCAATTACTTCAAATGCTAGTTTTAAAATTCTGACATTAATGCCATCAACACTACTTGTCTTATTGTTTAAATTTTTCAGACAGTTCTAATGTTTCAAAATTATTAAACTTATTTATTGGGGTTTCGATATTGTTTAGAACTTCCTGGGTTTCAATTTCCCCCATGTCTTTTGTTATGGCACTAATATTTTGCAAAAAGTAGTCATTAAATTTTTCTGCTATTATTTTGTTATCCTTTTCCATCTTTGCCTTCTTGTCGTTTATTGTTTTTACTAGAAATGATTACACCCTTTAGAGTCCTCCACATTTCTTTAGAATCTCCTTTAGCTTCATCTATTTTTCTATTATAATATGCTTGCTTTTTTTCTTTAATAAGCTGAACCACTCTGTTTCTATTCTATTTATAGCTTATCCAGTCATCCTCAAGTCTAGTTATCATTGTTCTTCTGTACAATCTGTCTCTATTAGAAATCTTTAATTCCGGGCGTCCACCATTTTTTGTTTCCCCATTTGCACATTGCCTCTCTTTCTACTATTGGAGCATGCTTGTTTAATTTCTCAGTTATGATTTATACCAGATAGTTTGCAATCTCATTTGTGGACTTCAAGGTTATAGGCCATACACAGCTCATAATGTCCAGTTGAAACTGAAGTTGTTTTTTGCTTAACTCTTTTAAAAGAAGGAAATTCTGTAGTTATAATAGAGTGATCCGCTATTTTGAGTGAGTGGTGAATTTGATATTCAATACTTTTTTCATTAGTTATTATAAGATCAATCATTGTTGCTGTATTCTGTGTAATTCTTGTAAAGTTTTGAACGATTTGATACATACGATTACTTTTTAGAATATCTTTAAGTTTCTTGGAATAATATGAATCTTTTGCAACATTGATGTTGAAATCTCCTGTTAAAATAAACACGTCAGGTTTTACAGCATATTCACCTATTATTTCTTCTAATTTATCCAAGAATACAATATCACTGGCATTAGCAGAATGGTAGATATTAAGAACATTGTATTTTTTGCCATTACCACATAGGTTTATACCAACCAACCATAAATTCGCATCTATTACTGTATTTATAGTTGACCTATAATGAAGTTATTCTTTCACGTATATAGAAACTCCTCCTGTATCCCTACTTGTTGAAAGTGCATGAACTGCCTTATAGCCATTAATGTTTAATGTATATATATATATGTATATATATATATATATACATATATATATATATATATATATATATATATATATATATATATATATATAGCCATTAATGTTTAATGTATGTATATGTATATATATACATATATATATATATATATACAGTGAAATCTACCTTGGGCGGAGCAGACACCAACCGGACCGACCGAAAGTGTCCGTTCAAGAGGGGTGTCCGATTAAAAGAAATACAAAAAAAATCATTTTTTTAATGAAAACTATAATTAAAGAATTTACATTTAAAACGTATACTTATTTATGTACATATTTTTAATATAAACAAAAAACTTACAACTTAAGGAAAAAACAAAGATTTGTTACATTTAGATACATATAAAATATAATAGGATAGAGTTATACATATGAAATGAATGGTTACATTAATGACGCAAAAATTCATATACGAGCTGGTTTGAAAAGTCCGTGCAAAAATAAAAACTACTTATGTGTTTGGGGTAAACCTTTTTTATTTTTCGACATAGTCTCCTTTTAGGCTTATACACTTCGTCCAATGATGTTCTAGTTTGTTGATCCCTTCCGAATAATAGGATTTGTCCAAGTCTGCAAAATATCCATTAGTGTCTGCAATCACCTCCTCGTTTGAATAAAATCTTTGTCCTGCCAGCCATTTCTTCAAATTGGGGAACAAATAGTAGTCCGAGGGAGCCAAGTCTGGAGAATAGGGGAGATGTGAACGACGAGTTGGAATCCTATTTCCATTAATTTTGCGACCACAACTGCTGAGGTGTGTGCTGGTGCGTTGTCGTGATGGAAAAGGACTTTCTTCTGGGCCAATCGCGGGCGTTTTTCTTGCAGCTCGGTTTTCAAACGGTCCAATAACGATGAATAATATTCACCTGTAATAGTTTTACCCTTTTCCAGATAGTCGATGAGGATTATCCCTTGCGAATCCCAAAAGACAGTCGCCATAACCTTTCCGGCCGAAGGAACGGTCTTCGCCTTTTTTGGTGCAGATTCCCCCTTGGTAACCCATTGTTTAGATTGTTGTTTGGTCTCAGGAGTATAGTAATGTATCCATGTTTCATCCACAGTGACGAAACGACGCTTAAAGTCCTCCGGATTCTTCTGGAACAGCTGCAAACCATCCTTGTAACACTTCACACGATTCCGTTTTTGGTCAAGCGTGAGCAATCGCGGCACCCATCTTGCGGATAGCTTTCTCATGTCCAAATGTTTATGCAAAATATTATGTACCCGTTCAGTCGAGATGCCCACAGCACTAGCAATCTCACGCACCTTAACTCTTCTGTCATCCATCACTATATCATGGATTTGATCAATGATTTCTGGAGTCGTAACCTCCACAGGCCGTCCAGAACGTTCAGCCTCACTTGTGCCCATATGGCCAGTCCGAAAATTTTGAAACCACTTATAAACTGTTCTAATCGAAGGTGCAGAGTCACCATAATGTTTATCAAGCTTCTCTTTAGTCTCCTGAGGCGTTTTGCCTTTCATAAAGTAATGTTTAATCACCACACGAAATTCTTTTTCGTCCATTTCTTGAAAATCACTCGACTTCCTTGATTCACACAAATGCCAAACACAAAGAAATAGACCAATATGGCTGAAACTTGGTGTGCGTTCATTCAAGAGATGCTACTAACTAAACATGACCTCGATACGCGCCGGTGGTGCCATCTCTCGGACTTTGCACGGACTTTTCAAACCAGCCTCGTATTGTTGTTGGTCTCCTCTTTTTCTTTAAAATGGCGTCCACAAATCATATTTCTAATTTGGAAAGAAGTTCTAAGCTGCTTGGTTAGGGTAATAGCTTCACTATAATTTGGGATAGCATCTGTTAATACTGGAACCTCATCGACATCAGGATCTTCGGAAAGTCCTTGTATTTCAATTGGATTTTCAATTTCTTGTTCTGAATCTGGATTTTCAAAATACAAATTTTTATCTATGTTCAAAAAATCATTAAAGTTTTCATTATCAGTCAACTCCAACACATTCTTATTTTTGAGGATATCTGCAAGTGCGTTAAGTGATAAGTCATCTTCTGGATCAGATGTAACAGCCTCATTTAACTGGTCTTCGCTTTGCATATTTTCATGCTTAATCCCGCTTTACGGAAGCAATTTTTAAATAAGTCCTTGGTTATTTGTGCCCAAGCGGTTTTTGCAACGTCAACTGCATCAAATGGCGTAATTTTCTTAATTAACTCAAAAGCTATACCAGCAGTTTCAATGGTTACTAACAGGTGTTTTAGTATTAGACTTCGGTAATAAATTTTAAATTTTTTTATAATTCCCTGGTCAAGTGGTTGACAGTTAGGGGGCAAAAAACAAGATTTTTATATTTTTTAAGCGGAGGTCTTTTGAATGAGTTCCTGCATTGTCTAAAAATAACAAAATGTTTCTTTTTTCTTTTGTCATTTTCCAATCAAGATCTTGCAACCACTCTGTCATCCAAGCTTTCTTATTATATTTGCAAGTTACAGGCAGGTTGTTTATATTAATATTTTTAAATGCTCTAGGTGTAGCTGCCTTATCAATGACTAAGAGTTTTTGTTTTTCTCCCGCCATATTTGCACAATGCAAAATTCTAAACCTCTCTTTGGGCTATTTACCATCAACACATTTTTCTTTTTTTAATGTTAACGTTTTGTTGGGTAGAGCCCTAAAATACAGGCCTGTCTCATCGGTATTATAGATGCCTCTCGGTGAATATCCCTTAATTAAAGAAGGGCATTTTTCCCAGAATGATGAAATATTTTCAGCAATAACCGACGGTCCTTCTCCTAAAATCGCTTTAAAACTTATGTTGTGGCGGATTCTAAATTTATTAAGCCAACCAAAAGAAGCACTAAATGTAGAATGTCCCAGAGATTCGGTTATTTTTTTTTGCTCTGCATCGTATTGGCGGACATGAAAAAAACATTAACAATAAGTTTTTTTGCATTTTTGTCACGACAAACCTACTGATACTCTCACCCCTTTTATCAATTCTTTGAACTGATATGAAAAGGCAATCGACGCACTAATTCCAGGAAACCTTATCTAAAAAAAATAATTCATGTGCATACCTGTCAAAGGAATCCCCTTATGGCGAGCTGCTATAAACTAGTTAAAAACACAATTTGTCAATTTTGGTACGATCACCAGTCAAAAAGCTTCTTTTTTCATTCAAATTGCTATTCGACATCTACTTGTTTAGAAGGATTTCTTTATGTTTAAATATATCAGCAGCTTGTATTTTTCCGATATTAAAATGCTTGGATAAGTCCCTTACACTTAACTTTTCTTTATTATGAAGTTCAACAATCTCAATTTTTTGTTTAAGTGTGAGAATTTTACTATTTGGAGCCATTTCTACAATGAATGTGTCGCCCACTGTGTCTCTTTTTCGTATAGACGTCAGACTATTATTTAATCCCCACGTCTAACAAAAAATTGAGATCGGTAAATCCCAGATTTACTCAGGGAAGTCCCTCAGTGAAAGCAGGCAGCAACGTAGACGCGCGGCGTGATTGGAAAATGCAACAGCGCTACTCGCCACAGAAAACTGAGACAAGGCGTTTGTTTATTTTTTATCGTTTTTTGTCCGGTTAAGAGAACATTTTTTGTTTTCGCGTCAGTTCAAGAGAATGTCCGTCCAAGAGGGAGTTAACATAATACCAATTATATAAGAGTCGGTCGGGACCATGACAAACTGTCCGTCGTTCGTCCGTGTAAGAGGGGTGACCGCGAAGGGAAATTTCACTGTATATATATATATATATATATATATATATATATATATATATATATATATATATATATATATATATATATATATATATATATATATATATATATATATATATATATATATATATATATATGTATAGTATAACAAGATACGAAATATATTATTTATTTTTATGCTAGGTAAGCGAATTTATCATATATGAATTAGGTGGTGCCAAATTAATAAAAGAAAAGTATATTTTTACAGCAGGAACCTGGTCTCTACGACATATGGGCTGCCGTTTTGCTTAAGTAGTTTCGGCAAAAAAAATGCCACGACATCGACAATAAATTTTTAATCACTGACAGTTACATTTTTTTTGCTCATTATTGACAGCTCACAATTACAATTTGGACCTTCCTTTTTAAATACTCTACGCAATACTTACAATCACAAATATTTTAATGTATTGATTAATTCCCGGAATGTTTTCTATAAGCAGAATTAACTGCTCTAAAAATATGAAAGTGAGTATTGTATGTGGCCCCAGTCTAAAGTAATATGGCAGAAAACCTTTCCAAAGGGCAAGAATTCCTTCATTTTTGACTATACTAGCGACAACTTGTACTGGCCCAACGGCTTGTTTACCTTCTTGCTTGGCCATATTTTGAATTCGAGTTTTTGCTATATCTACTGGTAAACTTGCTGCAGTTGTTACTAGACCTATAATAATAATAATAATAATCAATCAATCTATTCTCAAATACACTAAACAGAGCAGACCATGGCTTCTGCATCAGACACAAAATGTGCACCAACATAAAACAAATCACCTCCTATATATGGATGACATAAAGGTCTACGCTGCCACAGAAATAGAACTCCTCAAAACCACAGAAACATTCACCTTAGATATTAATATGGAATTTGGTATAAGTGAAAGTACTCCACATCAACAAAAGCCAATGGAAAGACCACCATTAGTCAGAAACCATCAACAATGAAACAGTCTCCATCAATAGACTCGATATTACTTTTGGTAATAGCGTTTGTGCTGACTTGGCTTGGGCCCGTCAGACAAACATGGAACCACATTGACTAAATGTGAGAAAGAAGAACCAAAATAGGGATGATATTTAATTACCCTTAATAATATGTATTTGTAATACTTTGAATATTTTGAGTGATAAACTCATATTAAATATTTGCGGTAGAAGTTATATGCATACGAAAATACCACTAACTCACGACGCTCTACTTGGAAACGCAAAATGAATACTGTATTTGACTTTCTCACGCTAAAGAATTTAAACCAAAAATTACAACTCTATGTTTTAAATAATCAAGACTTTTTAGTGAGATATTGATCACGAAAAGAAGACAAAATAGAGAAGGGACTTCAATGGTAACACAAAACCTTCTAAAACGAAGGCTAAATAAATTTCCAAAAATACATTTTTTTTTTTTTGGCACGGTACATTTGCTGCAGAAGAATCTTTAAAGCACTACAATCGCTGCGTAATACACGCGGTAGGACTAATTCATTCTTAATTTCCGTATAAAAGGGTGGAACAAGATAAAACAAGCTGAACTTTATACGAACTCAATAAGGAAGAGCAAAATGAAGAGGTACCAGGCCTGTGTAGTTCGTTCATCCATCGCCAGCCTTCACCCAACCCAATAGATCATCCTCAGCAAGATTAGCCTTTCAATAATCAACCGGACGCACAATTGAATAACCCCCTGCAAGAACTGCTTCTGTCGACCACGGCCGTTAGCTCTAATGGTATACTGCCGTGAGGAATCGAACTGGCCTACAGTAGGAGGATTAATAAACTCACTGGCAGACTGCTCTCTCTGATTGATCCCGTCGCCCTCAGTACGAAGCTTTAGAAGCTGTTAATATCCAGAAACTATATAGGCCAAGCAAGGGCGTAAAAGAATATAGGACCATCAATGAAGACTGGCTAGGGATGCTTTTCACTTACAGCATTATTCAATAAGTGCTTGAACTTCGTCGTGTGCCTGATGCATAGAAGTACTGGTACTCATTCATAAAAAATGCGACCGTGAGTATCCCAGTACAGTTTCTGGGATTGCCATGGTCACCGACCTATTTCCCTATGCACCTGTATCTATAAACTGTTCACATTTTGTTTCTTGTCTTGTACTGAAGCTATCAACCTCGGTACAGCGCACAAAATAAATTTGGCCAGTACGAGGGTTGTCTCGAACAAAATTTCGTCCAGCAATCGATCCTGGAAACTAAAAGGAGGAGTGTCGGCCCTACATAATGCCCTGGCTGAAATTAGTGAACGTATTTGGATCTGTCTCCATAGACACATTATTTCAACATTGTCTACAATGGATGTGGACTTTTATTTGAGTTTTGGAAGATCTCTATAGTGATTGAAAACCCCTGTTAGAACGGCTCTGGGAGAAGTATCCAACATTTCTTTAAAGCCCGTGTTCGAAAAGGATGCTCACTTAGGCCTATCGCTGCCTGCAGACCACCTTTACGACTGAGGAGGAAGCCTACCACCATCTGGGCATTCCAATGGGGTATCTTATTAGTCAAATTCCGGAGGACACCGTAGGACACATGAATAAAGTCGTAAATAGATTGAATGTCTTTCTGCTGGCGCTGTGGTAGAAGATTGATGCTCTGAACACCTTCGTCATTCTACAACTCAGCTTTGTCCTCAGAGGTTCCCATATCCGGAAGTAATCATTTAAAAACACAATCATAGCTGGTTAAACCTCTCACAGAGAGCGAATCCTGATATTCTCAATGTATCCAGTAAAAAGGTAGGCACTGGTATCTTGCCATGGACTGATCCGGTGGAAGTTCGCGCCTTGGTTTAGTCCTTCCGAATCTTGAAGTGCCTAGAATTTATCACAAGGAAAATAGCTCCTCACCGGCTTAATGATATAGTCCAGCGACGTACAGTCGCAGGACGAGTTCAGATATCTCTCTGACGACGTAGACAGGTGGTGATACAGTATTATTGTGAACGAGAGCACGTAACTCATCCAGAAAGCTCTTTAAGCATGGTATCGTGGAATGGAAGATAATGAACCTGATATCCTTGTTGGCGCAGTCCAGCTGCAAGAAATCATCAAGCCCGGCCAATGGTCCAAATCAGAAGGCTTCATTAAGCAGTTCGTAAGGAACACCTACGCCTTAAAATTGGCAGAAAGCAGGATCAGGGCAAAATCTTCCAATCTTCTAAAAGCACAGTCAGCAATTATTTCTTAAGAAGTGACTTCACGATCTATTTATGCGATTGAAGTTTCATCCGCCAGGCCAGACTAGATTGCGTCCCACAGAACGCTGAAATACAGAAATAGGGTTACAGAGATAAAAGGTGCAGGAAATGTGGCAGCCAAGATCAGACTCTACCACACGTCCTTAAGCACTGTAGAGTCTAGTTTGCAGCTTGGCAAGCTAACAAAGGTGGTGCCATCTGGATGAGGTGCGTCTTCGAGTTCACCAGGAACCTTCATGAGGCGTAATATTCATAAACAATAACTGAATATTACTGACATCTGTATTCTATTTGAGAATACGGTGGACCCTAATCAGAGGGTTAGCAATGATCAAAAGTACGTGCTATGATTGGAGCTTGAGGCACATGGAAAAGTATATTTAGATGTCTTCATTTTGGATGTTTTGGGCTCCTGAGACCAAAGTAACAAAGCCGTTTTCTGTTATATTTCCTTAATGTCTAGTTTTATATTAACCCCATCTAAGTCTATCCTTTTTCGAACTAATAATGTAAACATATCTTTTTTATGCTGTACTTTGTTATTAGTAAGACTGATTATAATTTCTTATATAGTATATTTTAGATTTAAATATTTTCTTTTTAAATCGTTCTTACTAATTGAGTTGCAAATGTCTCTTCACTTAGACTAGGTGATGGGCTCTAAAATGGAGCAAAAATAACGGTTGTATATTATTCTTGGACCGCGACTATATAATTTTCTGAATAACATATAAAGTTTCAGTGTTGCCCTGTTGCAGCTGAAGAACGTTCGACACTGCCTGTTTTATATCTATGCCTAACTAATGAAATCCAATAGATTGAAATGCGCCCTAGATTAATACGTGGATAGTGAGCGCTCCTAGGAGGAGTTAATATTTTTTTTTTTTTTTTTTTTTTTTTATGGGTCTAGCACACGTGCTGCAGGGAAGTCCCTAAAGCGCTCCAGGAGCGGCACGAGTGCGGAAAAAGCGATTCACGTTGTTCTTGAATCGTTGTAAATTGTACTCGGTGGGAAACACAGCGCTGGGCAAATTATTCCAAACGGATGACGTTCTCCATATAAAAGATTGCTTGAAAAGCGTTGTACGCGGAGTAACAAGCTGAACCTCATACGGATGCGAAGCACCAGCGCGACGTGTATTTCTAACATGCACCGCTTTGGGAGGAATTAAGCGGGCTACATCCTTCGAACACTTTCCATGAAAATACTTGTAGAACAGACTCAAGTCGCCAACCGTTCTTCGATGTTCCAGCGAATCAAGGCCGCCGGTCAATTCCGGGTCCCCAATCAGACGGACCGCTCTTTTCTGAACAGAATCCAACAAATGCAGTGTATGTTTGGGAGCGGAGCCCCAAACGTGGGAGCAGTATTCCATAGTTGGTCGAATTTGGGCTTTGTAAAGAATTAACAGTTGCTGTGGGGTGTAAAGCTTTCTGGTTCTAAATAATATTCCCAACTTTTGAGAAGCTCTCCTTGCTATGCCTGCAACATGTTCATGCCAAGACATATTTGCTCGCAAACTAATGCCCAACAAATTGAGCGACGATGCTAGGGGAATGGAGTGCCCCGACATAACTATGTCGGGTTCAGCAACGTTAACTTTTTTAGAAAAAACTGCCGCTTGGGTTTTTTGTAGCGTTAAATTCCACTTGGTTACTGTCACCCCAAGATAGAATTTCTTCCAGGTCTTTGTTAAGTTGAACGACCTCCTGCTGTCTGCGAATTCTCGCCTGAGCAGCCGATGTCCGAGCGTTCAAGGTGAACGAAGAGACAAGCGTACTGTCATCTGCAAAGCTATAGACTGGATTCCCGGTCTTTTCCAGCAGATCGTTAATGTAAATGAGAAAGAGAGTAGGAGACAGTATGGAGCCCTGGGGCACACCGGCGTTGATAGTGAGGGTGTTAGAAAGAAATCCGTCGACCGCCACTCGTAAAGAACGCTCTCTGAGGAAACATGAGAGCCACAAACAGAACCTCTCAGACATACCACAAGAGCGCAACTTAGCCAACAGTCCATCGTGCCAAACACGGTCGAATGCCTTGGATATGTCAAGAGCAACCGCTCGAGATTCTCCAAAATGTTCAATTGCGTTGTTCCAAACATGTGTTACATAAGTCAGAAGATCTCCTGTTGATCTATGTTTACGAAAACCATATTGGTGATCGCTAATAATATTGAATCGTTCAAGATATTTTAGAAGATGCTCATTGATAACCTTTTCCATGACTTTCGATATTATTGAAAGCAGTGCGACTGGTCGGTAGTTATTTGGCAAGGTCTTCTTACCTTTTTTAGGTATCGGCTGAACCGTGGCACATTTCCAGCAGGACGGAAATATTCCCTTTCTGTAGAATAGGTTAAAAAGTCTACAGAAAACTGGTGTTAGTTCCCTTGCACAGTTTTTGAGAACTATGGCAGGTATTCCGTCAGCGCCAGAAGCCTTCTTGGTGTCTAGCTTCATTAAAATACGCTTTATGATGCGCTGTCTGAAGACAACATCGGGCATCCTTGACTGCAATATGGGAATAGTAGGTGGTGTTTTTCCTTGGAAATCGACAGTAGAATGTGAAGCAAAGAGTTCAGCCAACAAGTTCGCTCTCTCAACAGGTGTGGTTGCAATGGAATTATCTAGCCGTGTGAGTGGTGGTATGGTGGATTTGGTAAAATTTTGACTAACTGCCTTAGCGACTGCCCAAAAGGACCTGGAATTGTTGGGACAAGCGAGAAGTTTGTTTCTAATTCGTTGATTGTGTGCCTCCTTGGTTTCGTCGATAATTCCCTTGCATCTGTTCCGGGCATGAACAAAGATGTTACGATTTACGGTGTTAGGATTTTCACGCCATTGTCGATAGGCAATATGTTTAGAAGCAACAGCTTCTTTGCATTTTCGATCGAACCAAGGCTTGCCGTTGGAGGAGCATTTCTTCGAAAAAGGGATGTAAGCTTCCATACCAGCCAAAATAACATCGGAGATCTCCCTGGCGCAGTCAGATGGGTTATCGGATCGAAAACAAATGTCCATCCAAGGGAAAGTTCGAAAGTATTCCATAAGATCTTCCCATTTAGCAGATTTGTAGTGCCAAATCTTGCGCGGCCTAGGCGCCTCTCTGTCACTGATTGGCAGGATACTCGATGTCGAAAGCAGTTTATGGTCGGAAGAACCTAACGGCGGATTTACGGTAACCGTGTAAATCTCCGGATTGGTGGTTAAAAACAGATCAAGAAGACTGGCGAACTCCTCGTCTCGATCAGGGATCCGTGTTGGTTCGTCAATAAGCTGAGTTAAGCCACAACTGACTGAGAATGACTCAGCTTCACGACCTTGTTCGTCGGTAGTATTGGAATATTTAAGCCAGTTGATATTGTGGACATTAAAGTCGCCCAGGATGGCAATTTCGGCACTTGGATAGTTACTTTGTAAATGATCGATGGTGTCTGCAAAGAGAAGCGAAAAGTGTTCGAAAATTGGTATCACTTGGTGGTCGATAATATGACTTCTCTGAACTTAATGTAGCAGAATATATTAGCGACAATGGTAGTCCGCTGTGCTGTTAAGTTTCTCTTTTATTATTATTTCTTACCTGATACCATTGACGCCATAAAATGCAAAAGTATCCCCTCTTTAATATAAGCTGCAAGAATCTGTTTACCTTGTGAATAGGTGGCTAATTGAGCAGCATTAACAACCTAGAAAGAAATGAACAAATTATTATTTCGCTGCCACAGAGTCGTGATTCTTATTGACATTTTATTTAATAGCATAACGCTGTTCTTTAATTTCAAAACCATCTACTCACCATAGCTCTTCCCATAGTAGGTACCGCTCCCTTCCACCAAGTTTGTATTCCTTCTTCTTTCAAAATACGTATTAGGGCATCAAACACATGCTTGTAATTTCTTCTTTTTTCTGGAGGTAATCGACCGTCGGACGTCATTCTGATTAATGCCACATCTGCAGGTGTACCGACAAAGGAACCACAGACACCAGCAATCATTCCGATAGCGGCCTTTAAAGCAAAATTTGGTGGTACGCCGTCGCGAGTTGTTAGCTCGAATAACCAAGTATAAATACCTTGAAAAAAAAAAGTATTGTTATACATTCCGAATTATTTAATATTAATAATACCTAAAATAAAATGGTCCAATGTAGATCTCAACTGACCATTATTCAAGTGCGGAAATAGCCAGACTAAATACCACCAATGGAAAAGGCCGTGAGGTTGAATCTTTCTTAGGCAGGTATAGCTTTACTCAGCTTGTCGATGAACCAATACGGGTTCCTGACCATAACGGAGAGTTCGTCAGTCTTCTTCACCTGTTTTTAACTGCTAACCCAAAAATTCACACTGTCGCCATAAACGAGCCATTTGGTTTTTGCGACCACAAACTGAATTCGACATCGTATTGTCGTATCGTAATTGTTCTACCAATCAGTGACAGGACACACCTGAATAGTGCAAGTTTTGGTACTACAAATTTGCTGAATGAAAAAAACTCATCGAATATTTTCGAACTTTCTTTTGTTTAGACGTTTGTTTCAGATCCGAAGACATATCTGACTTTGTTAGGAAAGTTGCTGATATCATTTTCGCTGGCACTGATGCTTACATCTCTGTATCGAAGAAATAGCCTTCCGATGGTAATCCTTGGTTAGATTAAAAATGCATTGAAGTTGTTGCTTCTGAACATCCCGCCTACCGACAATGGCATAAACACTAACATCGTAAATTGTAAAGACTTTGTTAGTACCTAGAACAGATGCAAACAATGAAATCAAAGAATTAAAACTAGCTTGCTGCCAGCCGAAACAATTCCATGTCGATTTGGCCGATTACGATTGTTAAAGCCATTAGTAAAAATTTCACTGAAGCCACTATATCACCACTTAAACGGGCAGCCAATACCATTGCAACACCTCCTGGGAAATCGGACGTGTTAACTAAACTCTTGGCTTCCACCCTACCATTGATTTCCAGGGAAAAACCGTACCCACTATTCCCCACTGTACAGTTAAAGATGCTCGACATCTTAACGTATTTTAATGAAGCCATCGCAAAAAAGCTTCTGGTGCTTATAGAATACCTGTCATAGTACTGAACTGACAGCAACTGTTAATCTTATCCTACAAAAAAGGAATATTTCCTTTTCACTAGAAGTGCTCTAGACTCTGAAGTCTAAAAAAGTAAAAAAAAACCTTACCAAACAACTACCGATCGGTTACACTGCACTGAGTAATATTGAAAGTTATAGAAAAGGCTATCAGTCAACATATTTTAAAATATCCTGAAGAATTCAATAATAATAGCGACCATCTTCTAATTTAACATAGGCTGAAAAGTTTTTGGTCTAGCTATTTAAAACATAGTTTTTTGCATATAGTCTCCTTCAGGAGCGATACAATCAGTCCAACGCTTTTTTAACATTTCAATAACTTTCTTGTTGAAGGATTTGTCTTTGCCTTCAATATAGGCCTCAGTTTCGGCGAAAACTTTTTCATTAAAGCCAAATTTCTTTCCCGCGAGCATTTTTTTGAGGTCTGCGAATAGATAATAGTCGCTGGAGGCCAAATCTGGAGAATACGGTGGATGAGGAAGCAATTCGAACTTCAATTCATGCAATTTTGCCACCGTAACCATTGACTTGTGACACGGTGCATTGTCTTGATGAAAGAGCATTTTTTTCTTGTTCATTTGTGGCCGTTTCTTTGCGATTTCTGCCTTCAAACGCACCAATAACTTTATTTAATATTCGCTATGATGGTTTTTCCTTTATCAGCATAATGGATGAAAATTATTCCTTGCGCATCCAAAAATACAGAAGCCAAAACCTTCCCAGCCGACTGTTGTGCCTTTGGCCGCATCAGGCTGTTTTCACCGGCTGCTGTCCACTCAGCTGCCTTCCGATTTGATTCCGGTGTGTAGTGGTGGATCCATGTTTCATCCATTGTAACATATCCCATGAAAAAAATCTTTTTTATTGCGCTGAAACAGGTCCAAACAGCGCTCAGAATCATTAACACGTTGTTGGTTCACTGTGAGCAAACGCGGTGCCCATTTCGAACACAGGTTTCTCATACCCAAATGTTCATGAAAAATATGACCAATACGTTCTTTTGATATCTTTAGAGTATCAACTATCTAACGCAATTTTACTTTACGGTCATCCAAAACAATTTTGTGAATTTTTTTAATGTCTTCTGGTATAGCCACCTCATTTGGGCGACCAGTGCGTTTAGCATCATTTGTCTCTGTACGACCACGTTTAAATTCAGCATACCAGTAAATAAACAGTGGTTTTTCAGGGATAAAGTCCCATTAACACTTATCTAGTCATTGCTTTGCTTGGACGGTATTTTTTCCCATCAAAAAACAGTGTTTATTCAACACACGAAATTCGATTTTTTTCCATTATTTTGAAAATATCAAAAGTAGCGTCACTAAAACCACTGTAATTTATACACTAATCGTCGAAGTGTCATGAAATTTTGAAACGTATCGTTTGAAATTTAGTACTTCCTAAAAATTATATGGATTTTTTGAAAAGGGCGACATCTATATGTCAGACCAAAAACTTTTCAACCTACGTGTTATATCATATATGTTTGGAACAACGCAGGTGAACATTTTGAAGAATTTCGAGCAGCCGCACTTGATATATCAGACAGTGTTTCGTATGACGGATTGTTGGTGGTTTGTTATTGGTTCTCGAGTTTCCTCAGAGAGTTCTCTTGACGAGTAGCAGTTGACGTGTTTCTTTTTGAGGCCTTTACTATAAAAGTCGATTTGATGAATTTTCATAAGGGTCACTATGTAGTAATTTCTTTCTTGAAAACAGTTAGTGATAAATACCCACAGAAAACTGCTGAAGAAAATTAAATTAACTCATTGCATATTAGAGCAGAAACTTGTATTTAACTCTTTTCGAAGCACGGTAAATCTTTTAATAACTTTAGGAAAGGTCAAAAACTTGGAAACGCTGAAAAATAACTCAGTAAACTTTATTAAACATTAATTACTTTTTAATTGGGCAGTACTTTTTCCTTTCGCTTTTATTACTTTTTTTAAGAGAACCCTCGTCCGTGATTAATAACTTTGGACGGGATATTCTATTTATAAATAAACTGAATGAGCTTTCTTTCTTATGGTATACTTTAAAGGATTTATTAGATGCTCGAGTTAATGATATTTGAAAATAATAAGTTCTTTTGTTGTACAACACCTATTTAAGATATACAGGGTGAGTCAACGATAGAGTAAAGTTCATTATCTCATTTGTTTCGGGAATGACGACAAAATGTTAAATACAACAGTTTTAGGGAATGTTAAGGTGCACAGTTTAAAATTATTTTTGAATATTCAGGGTACTGCAAAAAAGTGTGCCCGATATAACGTATGTTTTTTTAAATGGAACATCCTATTTTCTAATTTATTTTTAAATTCTGCGTAAATTTTGTAACTTTTTTTGTAACTTTTTTATTTATATATTTCAATTTTTTTTATACCAAATACTAGTTTTCAATTTTGTAAAAAATTGCCAGTAGCGCCATTGTTTCTGAAGGTAGAATACTCATAATTGGTACGAGCGTTCTATAGAGATGAAAAAAAAAAAGATATATGTAAAGAAATTTGAGTTAGATGCTACAGGGTGTTCAAAATAAATTTATTCATTTCGACTATTTTAAATTGAAAAAGCTCAAATTTTTTAAACGGCACACCCTGTATATTATTATTTTTTCGGATAGATTTTACAAAACTCTCCAACTTTTATTAAGTATGTCAATACCTATTTCTAATACTCTTCCATTTATTTTGAATTTTTCAATTTTTACCCTTTTACCTTTTAATACACTTGCGCTATAACATCATAGTTACCAAGACAAAACAAAAATGTAGGCATTGTCAAATTTTGACATGTCTATTAAGCAAGTAAAAATAGTTTAATTTGTTGTAGTAAGTGACGTATAAAGGTAATAGTTATGGATTTTCCTAAAAATGAATTAATTGATATGGTTTATATACTGGGCGAGTCGGGAAAAAATTGTCTTTTGGCAGTAAGGCTTTACGGAGCGAAGTACCCTACGTATAATATCTAGAAAATCTTTTCAGTGCTTAATGGAAAGGTTTGATGGTAGTGGTAGCGTTAAGTATGCGAAACGGAAAGTAGTAAACCAGAATGCTACCAATGAGGAAAAAGAAAAGATTTTACTTCATGTTGAAGATAATCCCCAGGTCGACAGCAGTCAACTAGCTGACTTATCTGACTCATCCCAATCTACGGCTAATCGCACAACGAGAAAATACAAGTATCATCCCTTTCATATGAAATTACACCAAGAACTTCAAGATCGTGATTTTGAACGACGAATAAATTTTTGTACCACCATAAATGAAGCAATAGAGGCCGATCCAAATTTTTTATCCAAAATAATGTTTTCTGATGAAACTATGTACTTACTATGTTACTACAGTAATGGAGCAGTTAACAGCCATATGCATTATTATTCAACAGTTAATCCATTTTGGGTCTAGGAGGTTCGAAACCAAAACCATTGGTCGTTTAAGGTGTGGTGTGGATATTAAATTTTCGAATTATTGGTCCATATTTTTTCCGCGAACCGCTTAACGGGCCTAGATATCTAAATTTTTGCAAAACGAATTACCCCAGCTTCTTGAAGAAGTTGATAACTTTGAAAGGTGGAAACAAATGTGCCGGAAAGTTCGGGAATTTTTGAACCACCGTTATCCACAAAAATGGATCGGTAGGGATGGATTCATTCAGTGGCCCTCTCGATCATGTGAGTTAACACCTTTAGATTTTTTTTTGTGGGGCTACATTAAAGATCGTGTTTATGTGAATCCCCCTACAACACCAGAGATATGGAAAATAGGATATGGGTTGCGTGCAGGACAATAAGGCCCTTTTTGCTGAAAAAAAAGTGAAGGAAACTATAGTAAAACGACTAAACGTGGGTATTCAAGTAGACGGGCATCTTTTTGAACATTTATTAGGTCATAATAATTAATCATTAGATAAGTTAAACTATATTAAAATTATTATTAACTATTTGTTTATGTTTTCACAATAGCGTAAATGTATTAAAAACAAGGGTAAAAATTGAAAAATTCAAAATAAATCGAAAACTATTAGAAATAGGTATATGACATACTTAATAAAAATTGGAGGGTTTTGTAAAATCTATCAGAAAAAATAATAATATACAGGGTGTGCCATTTAAAAAATTTGAGTTTTTTCAATTTAAAATAGTCGAAATGCATAAATTTATTTTGAACACCTTGTAGTATCTAACTCAAATTTCTTAACATATATCTTTTTTTATCTCTATAGAACGCTCGTACAATATCGCTACTGGCAATTTTTTAGAAAACTGAAAACCAGTATTTTTTTAAAAAAAATTGAAATATTAGAAAAACTACTAGGTTTAGGTATATAACATTATTAATAAAAGAGTTATAAAATTTTACGCGGAATTTAAAAATAAATTAGAAAATAGGATGTTCCATTTAAAAAAATATATGTTATATCGGCCACATTTTTTTTAAGTACCCTGTATACTCAAAAATAATTTTAAACTGTGCACCTTAACATTGCCTAAAAATATTGTATTTAACATTTTTTCGTCTTTCCCGAAATAAATGAGATAATGAACTTTACTCTATTGTTGACTCACCCTGTACAATTTATTTAGTTCAGAATATTGTCTGTAATGACATTTTAAGGAGATTAAATTCAAGACCCGCTCTTTAAAACATGGTATCGGATTCAAAACGTCTTGTAACGTCTCTTTCATGTTTTTTGTGTCGTTCTATGGGCCTTTTTTGACATCCCTTGAACATATTGCTCGAAAGGTTTCCTATTTTGCGGATTAGTAATACCCATTTCATTTATAGACAGCCTCTATTGACTATTCTGCAAAGATATCGATTTACTTCAGCTTTCAGAAAACTAACATTTAATATTCTCTAATCGGCAAGTGTGTACCAGAGATCGGGGAATTTCTATCCGCCTATCAGGATGGTAGATATTAAATGTAGAACATGCCACAGAGCCCGAATTTTTCAACCTATTCAGTTCGTGCCGTAATATTGTCATACATTTTCTAAATGTAGAGCTGCGTATCCTGTTACCATCTTATGCCCTTATACGGTATTGATGAAGACCCCAAATTGCTATATTGAGAGCAGAATGAAATATTTTTCTTTTTCTTGAAGTGCCGTTCCCAATACAGACGTAGGCGACCCTCTTGCCTTTGTCGGTAGTTGGTGCTTTTTTAAGTATTTCCACAGACAAAGGGGACGTACAATTTAATGCCGGCTCCAGACAGCCAAAGTGAGAAGGCTTTACTAGGCATGATACTACAGGTGGTCTGCCATTGCCTCTCGGAGAGAGGCGACCGTCAACTTGTAAATTTTATATATTTTTTATTTAGTTATTGAGTTAGATGATACAGGGTATTCAAAATAAATTTATACATTTCGACTATTTTAAATTGAAAAGTCTCACGACGTAATAAATGTTCAAAAATATGCCCGTCTACTTGAATACACATGTTTAGTCGTTTTACTATATTTTTCTTCACTTTCCTTAGAATAAAGGGCGTTATTTTCCTGCACGCATCCCGTATCCTATTTTCCATATCTTCTAGTGTTGTAGGGGGATTCACAAAAATAAGGTCTGTAGCCCCACAAAAAGAAGTCTAAAGTTGTTAAATCACATGATCGAGGGGGCCACTGAATAAATCCATCCCTAACTATCCATTTGTGGGTAACGATCGTTTTAAACATTTCCGAACTTCCCGGTGGTAATGCGCAGGAGCTCTGTCTTGTTGAATCTACATTTGTTCCCTTTCAAAGTTATCAACTTTTTCAAGAAGCTGGGGTAATTCGATTTGCAAACAATTTAGATATCTAGGCCCGTTAAACGGTTCGCAGAAAAAATATGGACTAACAATTCGAAAATTTGACATTCCACACCATACATTAAGCAACCAATGGTTTTGGTTTTAAACTTTCCGGACCCAAAATGGATTAACTGTTGAATAATAATGCATGTTATGGTTGTTAACTGCTCCATTACTGCGAAAAGTAGCTTCATCAGAAACCATTATTTTGGATAAAAAATTTGGTATTGCTCCCTTCATGGTGGTACAAAAGTTTACTCATCGCTCAAAATCACGGTCTTGAAGTTCTTGGTGTAGTTCATAAGCAAGGGATGATACTTGTATTTTCTCGTGGTGCGATTAGTCGTAGATTGGGATGTGTCACATAAGTCAGCTAGTTGACGGCTGCTGACATGGGGATTATCTTCAACATGAAGTAAAATCTCCATTTCTTTTTCTTCATTGGTAGCATTCTGATTTACTACTTTCCGTTTCCTATACTCAACGCTACCACTACCATCAAACCGTTCCATTAAGCACTGAAAAGATTTTCTAGATGGTATACGTCGGTTAGGGTACTTCGCTCCGTAAAGCCTTACTGCCGAAAGACAATTTTTTCCCGCCTTGCCCAGTATGTAAACCATATCAATTAATTCATTTTTAGGAAAATCCATAACTATTACCTTTATACGTCACTTACTACAACAAGTTAAACTATTTTTACTTGCTTAATAGACATGTCAAAATTTGACAACGCCTACATTTTTGTTTTGTCTTGACAACTATGATGTTATAGCGTAAGTGTATTAAAAACAAGGGCAAAAATTTAAAAATTCAAAATAAATCGGGAACTATTAGAAATAGGTATATGACATACTTAATAAAAGTTGGAGGGCCATTTAAAAGATTTAAGATTTTTCGATTGAAAGTATTCGAAATGTATAAATTTATTTTGAACGCCCTGTAGCATCTAACTCAAATTTCTTTACATATATCTTTTTTTTTCATCTCTATAGAACGCTCGTACTAACTGTGAGTATTCCACCTTCAGAAACAATGGCGCTACTGGCAATTTTTTACGAAACTGAAAACTTTTAAAAAATTGAAATATTAGAAAAACTACTAGATTTAGGTATATAACATTACTAATAAAAAAGTTATAAAATTTTACGCAGAATTTAAAAATAAATAAGAAAATAGGATGTTCCATTTAAAAAAACATACGTTATATCGGCCACAATTCTTTGAAGTACCTTATATACTCAAAAATAATTTCAAACTGTGCACCTTAACATTCCCTAAAACTATTGTATTTAACATTTTTTCGTCATTCCCAAAGCAAATGGGATAATGAACTTTAGTCTATCGTTGACTCACTCTGTACAAGCATCAATGGTGATCCACGTTCAGGATGTCTAAAATCTGCAACCACTAAAGAAACTGTTGTACAAGTACAGGGTATGGTAATGAAAGACCATCGATTAACGGAGGCTATAGGCATCTCACATGGATCAGTACATGAGATCTTAACTAATGTTTTGGATATGAGGAAGCTATTCACAAGATGGGAGCCGGATTTGCTAACTTCGGAAAAAAACGCACTAGAGAGAAAGTTTCTGAACAACATTTAGTTGGTATAAAACTGATTTTGTGCGTCGATTTGTAAATATGGATGAAACTTGGGTTTACCAGTATGATCCTGAACTGCGACGACAACCGCACAGTGTACTGAGCCCAGTTGTTCCGCTCCAAAGCAGCCAAAGTGGTCAAAGTCCTCCAAAAAAATTATGGCATCAATTTTCTGAGTTGCAAAAGCAATTTTGTTAATTGATTACCTTCAAACCAGTAAAACAATCACAGGAGAGTATTATTGCAACCTTTTGGACCAGCTGGATGAGAAAATTCATGAGAACAGGCCCGGTTTGCAGAAGAAAAAATATCTTTCTGGTCGGATTAAAGTAGGAATTGTTGGAACATCCACCCTATTCGCCAGATCTGGCTTCATCTGACTTCTATCTGTTTCTAAACTTCAGAAGATTTCTATGTAGGAAGCGTTTTTCAACAAATGATGAGGTGATAGTATCCGTAGATGGGTATTTTGACGGTCTTGCGGAAAACCACTTCAGAGATGGGATAAATGAATTGGAACATCGCTGGAAAAAATGTATTGAGCTTAAGGGAGATTATACTGAAGAATAAATGTATTTCGATTCATTAATTCATCTTGTTTCATTTCAGCTTTCAAAACTTGTTGACTGACCTAATTATATAGGTATTGGAAATAGTAAGAATTCAGAGTAAACAATTACCTTCTTCGCGAGTTGGTCAAACTTCTCGTTAGGTAAGACTAGTATTAGTTTTAACCCATAAAAAGGTGATTTCTTTCTTGCTCGAAATAAGTTTCCTTAATGTCTGTTTAATTTCATATATGATATGCAATTTTCTGTGGTTTTAAGTCATGAGATTTTCTAAGCCATTGAGTACAAAAAGCGAATCAAACAACTTCTAGCGAGCGAATATTCTGAGTGCTCCTTGGGTTTTTATTGTATTTTCTAAAAGCTAAATATAAAGTTGGGGGTTTTTATGTACCTAACATAATAGTTAGTAGCAAGATCTTTTATCTTGAATGTTACTGTTTTATACAAAATTTTCCAGTCAAATGATTTATACTTATATAAATTTGCAGGATAAAAATTCCGTTCTAAAATTGGCTACAAGATCTCTGCGGAAATTGCTTCAGTTGGAGTGGATTTCGTGGACCCTAGACGGATTCGAATTGCTTCGCATTATATGCGATCTACATATTGAATCATTCAGTGTGCACAGATAATTGTCTATCAGCTTCTTGAACTACTTTAAAGAGGCTATTTACATGCAAATAAGCAGTATACAAAGGTCAAAACCAAACCTTGTAGTACTCCAAGATTATTAGTACGGGGTCCAATTAACTTACTCTGGAGGTAGCGAATATATTTCTGGTTACTGCATTACTTAATGATAGAATTTGTGATATTATTTCAAAATTTAAATTTGTTTATGAGTTTATGACGTAATATTTGTAAATTGATTGCATTGATATATCGAAGAAAATAAAAGCTAAATGGTTCTAAGTAGAAAGATTTGCCATATATACTGTGCACATTATTCCTGCGTTAGTTAGTAACAATGCTAGTTTAAGGAGGAATTAAGAATATATTTTCATAAACGTTAAGATACCAGCTTACTGTATCTCAGTTAAATCACTTGATGAAATTATAAAGGGCCTGGCTCTCTAAGAATGTTTTGGTAATGATCACATCACATGATAACCTGTGTTGCTCACAGCAACAAGATTTTTGTTACGTCGGCGTTATTTGTAGTGTTCCGTACGGAACACTTATGGGATCAGTTCGATGTCTGTCTGTCACATCCAATTTTTCCTGAAACTATTTGACTTAGAAAGTAGCATTGGTATAACAACTAAAGACGACATGAAAAGAATCGTATTTTTAGAAGTTACCAAAAGTGTTCTTCGTATTTGCTGAACCATCCCAAGACGCGTTTCGCCGTATCACGGCTCATCAGCAAATACGAGAACACATTTTTTCTGCAATAAGTTCCAGCCGTGCTGTGCCGCTCTGCTTGAATAGGCTTAGTAAGTCGCCGATAGAGTGCAGTATAAGCATCTATTTGTTAGTTTTCCGTTAGTTACCTGGATAAAGGACTAAAATTGTATTTGCTGAACCTACCCCAGCTGATGAGCCGTGATTCGGCGAAACGCGTCTTGGGATGGTTCAGCAAATACGAAGAACACTTTTGGTAACTTCTAAAAATACGATTCTTTTCGTGTCGTCTTTAGTTGTTATACCAATGCTGCCATCTATGCCTTCAAGCATTAAGCTCGAGAAAGGTGCGTTTCTGCAATAAGTGCCAGCCGTGCTGTGCTGTTCTGCTTGAATAGGCTTAGTAAGTCGCCGACAGAGTGCAGTATAAGCATCTATTTGTTACAGCCCAATCAGGGCCGTGTAGTTTTGAAAGTTAAATTTTGACTTAAGGGGTTAGTTTTGACAGGTGTAATTGGAAGCGAAAAAATTTACCAAGCGGGGTGTCAAATGAAAGCTTGTGAAAGCTCAAAAATAGAATGATGTAATACATGCGCACACTTTTCTTTGTACTATTTTTAAAAGAATGGTCAAAGACCTCTGTTCACCGATCCTATCTGGAAAAATACTGATCAAAAAATTTTGAAAAAGTTCTGGAATAGTCTCCATAAAGTATAGTTTGAACGAAAATTATCACGAGTGAATTCTCTTTTTTTAAGTGTTCCTTATCTTGTAACGATGTTGGCGATTACATTTGCTCATCTGATTTTATCTATTGCCGCTCTTAACAGTTCAGTAGCTGTCATGTTTGTCCACTGTCGTAAGTTTTTCAACCAGGAGTTGTGGCGTCTTCCTGGTCCTCGCTTACCGATTATTTTTCCTTCAATTATCACTTCCAAAAGCTCATCCTTTTGGCTTCTCACAATATGTTTGTAGTATGCGCTGTCCAAGGAACACGCAGCATTCGGCGATAGCACCACATCTCGACTCTATTCTTTGTTGTATTCTCTTCGTGATTGTTCCAGCTTCTATACCGTATAACATAACCGAGAATACGTAGCATCTTAGCACTCTTGTTTTTGTTTCTAAGTCATTTTATTAAAAAAATTTAGTGCTTTTTCAATTCTTGAGTGTATTTCAATAGATTGGTCCCAATCTTCACTAATTACGCTTCTTACATACGTTATTTTTGTTATCCTTTCAAGTAATTGTTGATATACCTTAATATTTATGTTTGTATTAGGATTCTTACTGACCACCATTGGTTTTGTTATTTTCGTATTTAGTTTTATTCCATATTCCTCACATGCATCAACAATTCCATTCATGAGTCTCTGTAGGCCTTCTTCACTGTCCGCTAGAATGACAGTATCATCAGCATAGCGGAGGTTATTTACACACACACCATTAATTGTAGTTCCATTTTTTTTTGTCAAAAAGTGCTTTATTTAAAATTTCCTGCGAATAGACATTGAATAACAGGGGTGACAAAATACAACCCTGATGTAAGCCTTTCTTTATTTTTATTTCTTTGGACATGCGATTCTCAACTTTTATTGTGGCAGTCTGGTTCCAGTATAAACTTGATATTATTTGTAAGTCTTTGTCATCAAGGTTACACGATTGTAGTATTTCCATCATTTTCTCATAATTTACCATGTCAAAGGCTTTTTGGAAATCTATGAAGCATAAATAAACATCAGAGTTGACATCCCTACATCTTTCAATCAGAACGCTGATGGAGAATAGTGCGTCCCTCGTTCCTAGTCCGTTCCTAAACCCGAACTATGTTTGTCCAGTACGTTCATCTAGTCCAGCAGATTCTTTGACTTCCTTATATAAATTAAGTCGTATTTCTTTTCTAATGCTTCTATTTCTGTGCATTGCTCATTTAGTCACATGTCTTTAACCTCCTTTATCTTTATTTTTGTTAAGTTGTGGATTTCTTTGTATTTTATATTATTGTTGTTCTTATACTTTTTTCTTACTTTCATCATATCCAGTCTAGGTGCTTTTCCATTACTTCTTCCAGTATTTCTCTGATGTGCTGCCATTTTTCTTTCGGTGTCTGATGACTTTCCAGCTTGTTCGTATCCAGACTTCTACCAATCTTCTCATAAATCCTCTTCTTTCTACTTTGAGTTTGTCGATGTTAATATTTGTTGTTTGTTCATGTTTAAACTTTTGTAGTCTAATCTTGATAGTTTCAAGTAGCAAATTATGGTCTGTAGGTATATCGGCTCCAGGATAGGTTTTAGCAGATTTGACCATATTTCGTGGTCTTCTATTAATGGTTTTATAGTCTATTTGATTTCGCATGACTTTGTTATATTTTCCATCTGCAGGGGCTTTCCACGTATATTATCGACGGGAAGGCCATTTTAAAAAAGTGTTCATAATATAGAGGTGCTTTTCTCTGCAGAACTGGATCAGTCTCTGACCTCTATTATGACGTTTATCCAAGCCATAATTTCCCACAATATCCTCTTCATTTTCATCTCCTACTTCGACATTGAAATCCCCCATTATCATGTTTATCTCATTTTTCTTAGTGTGTTGTAGAGTCTTATTTAAATCTTCATCAAATATTTGAATTTCTTCATTCATTTCGATTTTTTCATCAGTACGAGTGCATTAAGTTTGATAATTTATCTGATATAAAAAAAAACTAATTATGCGCCAAAATGATGAAAGTTCATTTCGTCAAAAGTTATGAATTGAACCGGGACTGATAGCTACAGTTTTTTTAGCAGGAATTTTAGATTGAACTATTTCATTGATTGTTGTTTGAATTTCCTGTTTTTTTGTATCAGAGATTCTTGCTAATGCTATATTTATTTTTTCATCAGCTTTTTTTTAACAAATCCGCCATTCTTTAATCGCGAAATCATTATGTATGCACTATTAACCTCAAAAAATACTCCAAGCCTTAAACATAAACAACTAATATCTTGATCAGAGTAAGAATGTAACGTTGCTAGATCCGAAAAACGACGTAGTGGGGTTATGTTTGTATTTTTGCGCATATGGGAGCGCACTGCCCCTCAACTATTTTTTATCGTACGCATGGTACTTTACATAGGAGGGATCTTTCTGTAAGTTTTGCACGACTGCTCCTTGGGAACGTCCTTAACAGGTTTTTTGAAATAAGGATTACATAAATTTAGAAAGTTTTCTGTTTTCTTTATACCTTCGGTTCTGAGAGACTCATCTGCTAGCCAATTGAAGTAAACAAAGTTTTAAACACGCCAAATCCTCTGACTGTACTTTGATACTTATCAAACTGTAACTCACTTAATCATCTGTCAGGCAAGTTATTCAAGCCTGAAAATATCAACACTTAATTCTCAGATTATCGAACACCCAAATTGTCTAATATGAGAAAGCCCTTCGAAACAATGGAGTCCCATATTTGAAGATACGTAATACGGACGATCTATTTTGTAAGCATAGCTGATGAAAGCAAGACCAAATATAGAAAGGGTCGGAAATTAGTACAAGTTTAATTTAAATAGAGGGCCATACACCGAGTTGGTCAATAATCGATGTTTGTTAATAATTTAGGCTTTGGGTCCTAGCCCGTAAAAAATACTTCTATAAGACCTGGGAAGACGTTGATGTAAAATAAGGGTGTGCATGCTCACAAATAGCAAAGATGGAAAGAAAGAAACACTTAATCATTTCTATAGGAAAATATTGTAAAACTAAGCAGTATTAATGAATTTTATTTTAAAATTAGCTTACATTTTATAGAAATACTCATTATCACCTATATATTTAGCGAGATTAGATTGTCATAAAATAAACTAAAAAATATAAAAAAATTATCTAAAGTGTTTTTATTCGTTCTCCTCCTCCTCCTCAGTCCTAATCTCCCTGTAAGGGTGTGGTGGCCAATGTTGCATTATGAATTAACTCTTTTGTAATTAGTGTGTGCATGGATTCGTTTGTCATATTGACGATTTGGTCGATCCATCTCCTTGGTGAGCATCCGCGTGGTTTTTGCTTTCAATTTTACCTTGTATCACCAATTTCTCCATGTTATATGAAGGTTTTCCCATTATGTGTTCAAAAAACCTTAATATTCGAAGGTGGATTTTACCAAGTAAATGATTTTTGATTTTTAATTCTCTAATTACACAGCCCCACAAAAAAATGAATGTTCATTACTACCAACCAAAATACATACTATTGTATTTTTTGACGCTGAATTCGAATCCGTAGTTAAAAGAAAGATTTATCGTGTCTTTTTTTTTTGCCAAAAACATCCCTTGAAATGGGCTAAAACTACATTAATGAAGTGTGAAAAAATGGTAGATATTTTATAGTCTAGAGAAGAGAATATGCATTCAAATCTCAGCAAGCTATTTCCATTAATTAAACCACAATCCAGCCTTATAGGGGGTGAAAAGTATCTCTAAAACTCAAATAACGGACGTGAGTTTAAATAACATGTACAAAGGACAAATTCTTGTAGCTCTTATCTGAATCTAGTATAACAACCAGACATTACTCTTAAAGGGTTGAGACTCACCCCTATACGATGTAAAAACCACCCCCACCTATGGAGGTCTCTTATAAGTTTCAATAATGACGAAAAAAGTTCAGGCTTTTGTAGTTTTAGGGAGGGTGAACAAATATGGAGTGGATTCGCTTGAGACACCCATACACGACTATAAACTGCCCTTAGAGGGTGGTAGAAACTACTCCTACGCTCTAATAATTCACATGGATGTTATTGAAATTCAGGAAGGATCAAGTACTTTTATGTCATTGTGCTAAACATTCAAGACAACTAGATCATCTTCCTAATAAGGTTTAAAATCATCCGTAGGATGGGGAGAACTATCCCCTGGGATTGGTGAATCTTGGAAGTTCTAGCATCTGAGAAAAAAATACAGGCTGTATTTGTCCATCCTGCCTGACAGTACGAAAGTCTGTAGTTTTTTTCTCAGAAACTAGAACTTCTAAAATCTATCAATTCCAGGGGGTAGTTTCCCCTCCAAATATATTTAGTTCATTTGTATCATTTGAGACAACTCCTTTATCTTCATTTATTTGTTGAATGTCACCATCATCATCATCATCATTATCGTTGTTGTACAAGAGTTGACAATAGCGAATTGAATGAAAACGTAAATAAAATTAGGAAAATTTTGTGTGGAAGTCGTAGCTCCATAGGACACTACAGCTCATAGATCAAGAGCTACGAGAGGAAAGTGGCGTGGCAGTAGCAACTGGCCTCTTTGACGGGTTGATCTGGCACAGAAACTGAACGATAGCACCATCGGCGGGGTACAGTATCATTAGTCAGTTCAGCAGGACTTGCGCTCAGTGATTGATAGAAGTGGAAGTTGGTCTGGGGCCCGAGGGGTCCTTTTTTCTTGACTCAAGGGCCCCAACATCAAATTCTGCAAATCATTGAGCGCAAGCCCTTCGGAACTGGCTAATGATATTGTACCACGCCTACAGTGCTACCGTCCACAGCAAAAATTGTATACTCAAATTGGGCTTTATTGAATAATGGGCCAGTAGCGACGGCCCAAAATATCTAAAAGGTGAACAGTTTCTGTGCCAGATCAATCTGTCAAAGAGGCAAGTTGCTACTGCCCACACAATAATATTATAGAACAGAGTTTTTTCTAAATATTTAAACATTTTCACTAAAATGGTTATATTTTAAAATCTGCTAAAATTTTGGTGCTTTGTGGTACAAAAACCAGAAAATTTGTTTTCATTTATCATTAAAAGAATGAAAAGTTATTCAAAAACTCTAAAACCTACTTATTATTTTACCTATTTCAGGGACTTCCAACATGATTTTTACTGGAAATTCTCTTATAAAATCGTTTCTTTAGTAATATTTACCATATAAAGCATAACAGTGACAAAAACAAAAATGATCTAGACACTTAAAAATTCTAAATTCCATGGCAACTAGACCTAGACACCGGCGTTGATTGTGAAGGTGTTAGAAAGAAATCCGTCGACCGCCACTCGTAAAGAACGCTCTCTGAGGAAACATGAACCTTTCAGAACAGAACCTTTCAGACATACCACAAGAGCGTAGCTTAGCCAACAGTCCATCGTTCCAAACACGGTCGAACGCCTTGGATATGTCAAGAGCAACCGCTCGAGACACTTTGGAGAATCGCTTGTATCTTCATTCACTTTGAACGCTCGGACATCGGCTGTTTAGGCGAATATCCGCAGACAGCAGGAGGTCGTTCAATTTAACAAAGACCTGGAAGAAATTCTATCTTGGGGTGACAGTAACCAAGTGGAATTTATTGCTACAAAAACCCAGGCGGCAGTTTTTTCTCAAAAAGTTAACGTTGCTGAGTTATGTCGGGCACTCCATTCCCCTAGCATCGTCGCCCAATTTGTTGGGCGTTAGTATGGGAGCAAATATGTCCTGGCATGAACATGTTGCAGGCATAGCAAGGAGAGCTTAGTTAGGAATATTATTTCGAACCAGAAAGCTTTACACCCCACAACAACTGTTAATTCTTTACAAAGCTCAAATTCGGCCAACTATGGAATACTGCTCCCGTGTTTGAAGCTCCGCTCCCAAACATACACTGCATTTGTTGGATTCTGTTCAAAGAAGAGCTGCTCGTCCGATTGGAGACCCGGAACTGACCAGCGGCCTTGATTCGCTGGAACATCGAAGAACGGTTGGCGACTTGAGTCTGTTCTACAAGTATTTTCATGGAAAGTGTTCTAAGACCCCCCTCCCCCCCCCCCACCCCCCCGCCCCCGGGCACCCCTCCCTCCCCTCACTACCCTCCCCACTCCACCCTGCCTCCCCCCAAACTCCCCACCCCCACACCCCCCCCTCCCCCCCCTCCCCGCCCACTGCCACTCACCCACCCCTCGCCCCCCACTACCCCTGCCCCCCCCCCCTCCCCCCCCCAACCCCCCCTCCCCCCCCACCGCCACCACCTACCGACAACCCCCTACCCCCACTCCACCACCCCCTCCCACGTCCCACCCACCCCCCCCCCCCCTGCCCCACTGTGTCCCCTCCACGCACCGCTCCCACCCGACTCCGCCCTCCTCCCCCCCGCCCCACCCCCTTTAGCCCGCTTAATTCCTCCCAAAGCGGTGCATGTTAGAAATACACGTCGCGCTGGTGCTTCACATCCGTATGAGGTTCAGCTTGTTACTCCGCGTAAAAACGCTTTTCAAGAAGTCTTTTATATGGAGAACATCATCCCTTTGGAATAATTTGCCCAGCGCTGTGTTTCTCACCGAGTACAAGTTACAACGATTCAAGAACAACGTGAATCGCTTTTCCGCACACATGCCGCTCCTGGAGCGCTTTAGAGACTTCCCTGCAGCACGTGTGCTAGACCCATAAAAAAAAAAGATAGTCAACGTTTTGGACTCTTTTAAAGCACCTGGTTATTAATTTTCAAAATTTTTTCCGATAAACATTTAAATGAAATCTTTATTTTTAAAAAATAATAAAAATATCCTACTTCAAAAAAGTTTTTTTTTGTTATGTTTAACTTGTAAAAAGGAATTTTTGGCATTTTTTTTAGCCCCCCCTCCCGCTCTCCCCTCTTAAAACCACATTTTTACATTTATTTAGTCTAAGAAATCATCGCAAAAAAAAATTGCGATGGTAGGGGAGCATCAGGGCAACAAGTAACATTTTCTTGTGTCACGTGTCCTCATCAACCTTCTAAAAAAAATAAAGAAATTAAAAATTTTAATTGTCGAACTTTTGACAAAATTTGAATTTTTTTTAAAAAATAAAAAAAACTCGGAGACATATAGAAATCAGTTTCTTGAGTAAAATTTTTCGTAGAATCCGAATCTGAGGTTAAATGTACTTTCTGAACGCAATGTACGTTAAAATGGTCAAAAAAGGAAAAAATAGTCAATTTAGGGCTAAATAATTTGATTGATTGATTATTTTAGTTTGGCGCGTCGATATCGAGGATCATAATTTATATATATATTTATATATATATCATAATCTAAATAATTTGAATTAATTTTCCTTTCACTAGAAAACAAAATTAAGATACATGCAGATATGAGTTTCACTTGTAAAATTTTCCGTAGAATCCGAATTTAATGTTAAAAAATTTTTTTCTATACAATAGTACATTAAAATGGCAAAAAAATTGCAAAAAAATCAGGAAAATTCAATTTTTAAGGGTAACGCACCCCGGGAAAAAAGTTTTTTTTGGGGAGTTAGATTGGGAAAAAATGTGATTTTTTAAAAAACTCAAATTTAGTCACCTATCAACAGTTCGTCAATTTTCAAAATTATCGATTTGTTTATTTTTTTTTAGAAGGCTGGTGAGGCTAAGTGACATCAAAAATGTTACTTAGGTGTTGCCCTGATGCTCCCCTACCTTCACATTTTTTTGCATTGATTCGTTAAAAAAAAACCGGTCAAGTGCAAGTTGAACTTGCACAATTAGTGTTCCGTACGTTGATTGTTTTTAAAATAAAAATTTTTGTTAGGGTGGTATAAAATGATCAGTGACTTCACAAAACACACCCCAAATGAATTTTCAACAAAGTTTGTTTCCAATCTTTACTGAAAACTGGTGACCTTGAAATTTTGTTTTTTTTTTATATACCAAATAAATTATTAAAGGTAATGAACTCGTGATAATTTTCGTTCAATCTATACCCCGTGGAGAATATTCCAGAATTTTTTCAAAATTTTTTGATCAGTATTTTTCGAGATAAGGTAGGAGACAGCGATTTTTTAAAAGTAATACGAAGAAAAGTGTGCGCAAGTATTACATTTATATATATATATATATATATATATATATATATATATATATATATATATATATATATATATATATATTTTTACTCGTGTTTTCACGAGCTTTCATTTGACACCACCCTCGATGAGCTAGTAAAAAAATTTTTTTTTTTTACTTCCGATTTCACCCCTCAAAACGAACCTCTTAAGTCAAAATTTAGGTTACGGTGGTATAAAATGAACAGTGACTTCACAAAACACACCCCAAATGAGTTTTCAACAAAGTTTGTTTCCAATCTTTACTGAAATCTGATGACCTTGAAATTTTTGTTTTTTTTATATACCATATAAATTATTAAAGGTAATGCACTCGTGATAATTTTCGTTCAATCTACATCCTGTGGGGAATATTCCAGGATTTTTTCGAAATTTTTTGATAAGTACTTTTCGAGATAAGGCCCGGGACAGCGATTTTTCGCGAATTTTTAAAAATAATACAAAGAAAAGTGCGCGCAAGTATAATATTATATATATATTTTTTACTCGTGTTTTCACAAGCTTTCATTTGACACCACACTCGATGACCTAGTAAAAAAATTTTTTTTCACTTCCGACTTCACCCCCCAAAACTAACCCCTTAAGTCAAAATTTAATTCTCAAAACTACATGGCTCTGATGAGGCCATCAATTCCTATATTATTACCAAATTTCACCTTTCTATGTCAAATAGCTTCCGAGAAAATCGGGTGTGACAGACAGACAGACAGACAGACAGACAGACAGACAGACAGACAGACAGACAGACAGACAGACAGACAGACAGACACCGAAGTGATCTTATAAGTGTTCCGTACGGAACACTAAAAATGGAGAGAAAATTGTAAAAATGTGGTTTTTTGGAGGTTTTAAGGGGGCCGAGAGTGGCAGGAGGGGCTAAAAAAATGCCAAAAATTAAAGTTAAAATAATAAAAAAACACTTTTTTGAAGTAGGACATTTCGACCCCAAAAACTTAGGATATCCTTTGCAACTGTTCCCTGTCCATATTGTTCAAATATAAGTAAATTTTTTAATTTTTTCTATAAATTTTAAATCTCATCTCAGCTATTTGTCTGGTAAATTTTATGTAATTCCACCTTATAGACAATGGCAAGTATATAAAATTTACCTATTAATGGTATATATAATATGTATTAACACATGGGCTGAAAAGTCCCGGGCCTAACACATAGATGGCGCTAGTTTTATTGCAGTCACCTTTTTTTCAGTTAATACTAACCTTCAAAAGACAGCTGTTAAAATTTCATGATATTCTATTCATTAGTTTGTGAGTTATTGTGCTAAGAGTGACGCTACTTTTGTTATTTTCAAAACAATGGATCAAAAACAATTTCGTGTTTTAATTTTACACTGCTTCTTGATGGGAAAAAATACCGTTCAAGCGAAGCAATGGCTTGAAAAGTGTTATGGGGACTCCGCTCCATCAGAAACAACAATAAAACGTTGGTTTGCTGACTTCAAACGTGGTCGTAGAGACACCGATGATGCAGAACGCAGTGGACGTCCAAATGAGGCGGTAACACCAGAAAACATCAAAAAAATCCATAAAATCGTTTTGAATGATCGAAAAGTGAAGTTGCGTGAGTTAGCTGACATCGTAAAGATATCAAAAGAACGTGTTGGCTTTATATTGCATGAGCATTTGACTATGAGAAAGCTCTGTTCAAAGTGGGTGCCGCGTTTGCTCACTGTTGATCAAAAACAAGAACGTGTTGATGATTCTGAGCAGTGTTTGGCCATGTTTAAACGTAACAAACCGGAATTTTGCGTCGATATGTGACAATGGATAAAACATGGATCCATCACTTCACTCCGGAATCAAAACGATCGTCATCTGAGTGGACAGCAACTGGTGAACCTCGTCCAAAGCGCCCGAAAGCACAACAATCGGCTGGAAAGGTTATGGCCTCGGTATTTTGGGATGTGCGTGGTTGTAATATTCATCGACTATCTTGAGAAAGGAAATACCATCAACAGTGAATATTATATAGCGTTATAGGAGCGTTTGAAGGCCGAAATTGCAAAGAAACGGCCGCATATGGCAAAGAAAAAAATTTTGTTTCATCAAGACAACGCACCGTGTCACAAGTCAATCAAAACAATGGCAAAACTACATGAATTGAACTTCGAATTGCTCCCACATCCACCGTATTCGCCAGATTCGGCTCCCAGCGACTACTGGCTGTTCGCAGACCTGAAAAAAAAAAAAAATGCTCGCCGGTAAGAAATTTCGCACGAATGAAGAGGTTATCGCTGAAACTGAGGCCTATTTTGAGGCAAAAGATAAATCGTTCTACAAAAGTGGTATTGAAATGTTAGAACGGCGCTGGAATGATTGCGTTGCTGTTGATGGAGATTACGTTGATGAATAAAGCTAATTTTGAACCAAAAAAACCGTGTTTTCTTTGTTAGGCCCGGGACTTTTCAGCCCATGTGTTATATAGTAGTCAACTTGTTCCCGCTGATTACCTTATATTCACTCAACTTTTGTAATTTTATTACCGACTTATTGTAAATTTACCTAAACGCCCCGTAGTGTATGTTGCCTGCCTCAAGAGTCCAGCAGACAACCCATTATAAAGATTCAAAATTCCTTCATGCTTGACAACATGTATTAGTGCATGGAAAGTTGTTTTATGGGCTCTAGCTGTTCCGCCTTCTCCACTCATCTGCATTCTATTTTTCAATAAATCCAGCGGCTGGACAAAACATGTTGCCAACATTCCTAAAATAAGACTCACCGCATCAATATTCGGCACGTTAGTTTTCTTTGTTCGTTATATATGTAAATTGGGAATGTGGAATCTTTGGCACAATGTTACTACTCAGTATATATCACCACTACACCAAACACTTTATTTTTGCACTCGACGAGCGTTTCGCTAACCATGTTAGCTTCATCAGGAGCGATGATTGACTAGTAGTAGTAGTCAATCATCGCCCCTGATGAAGCTAACATTAGTGATAGGATAATTCGAATTAAAAATAATTGGTAATCCGATTATTGAAATAATTGGCATCATCCGATTATGAAAACCTAAGAATCGAATTACAGTAATACCCCGCTTTACGCGAGGGATACGTTCCGAAAAAAATCGCGTTAACTGAAATTCGCGTATATCGAGGTTTATGATTAAACATAGTCAAAATTTAATACAAAAAAATACAAATCATTTTAATCAATCACTTTAATTCTAAGAACACTTTTATGCAATACATACTCTTATTTTTTACGGAAAAATACATCTATTGTCTTTTGGGTAACGTTTTGTTTACGTTCTTGTAAAATACGTTCATAACACCCAACACTGTTTTTAATTGTTTGACACACGGTCAAGACACGGTCATCATTATTGTCTATACTCTGCAATATGTCCAAACCTGAATAAATTTTTGAAAGTGCATTTTGTATTTCCCCTGAAGATAAAACTTTCTCTTCTACTTGTTCTTCCTCATCGTAGATAGGATTATTCTGTAACTCGATCAGATCTTCATTGCTAATAGGATCGTCGTGCGTTGCTACAAGTTCTACGAGATCTTCTACCGTGACATCTTCAAGTTCAGACCCCTCAATCATTGCAGCAATGTCTTCAAGCACTTGTCTCTGCATCTGGACAATTCTTCTAGGTGCTTCCACTACATCTGGCCAAAGATTACGCCACACCCCATTCATACAACTCATTTTAACTTCCTTCCAAGCCTCTTCTATGTTGTGAATAGACTTCATAATGTTGTATGACTTCCACCACTCTCGCATAGACTGTCTTCCTTCCCCGTCAGTTTCATGAATTAGTTGGCTAAAAGTGCGGCGATGGTAATAAGCTTTGAAGTTTGCTATTGCTCCCTGGTCCATAGGTTGTAATATTGACGTAGTGTTTGGTGGAAGGAACTTTACGTACACTTTTAAGTCTCTGGGCGTATCAAGTGAGGTTGGATGTCCTGGGGCATTGTCTAAGAGTAATATAACTTTAGGTTCAAGCCCATTTCTGTCACAGTATGATTTGACTGATGGGCAAAAACTATTAGAATACCATTCTTGAAAAATTTCCCGTGTAACCCACGCCTTTCTGTTTGATCGCCACACAACTGGTAGACTTGTCTTGTCTGTGCCTCGCATTGCACGGGGTGTTTCTGAATGGTACACTAGTAAAGGTTTCAGTTTGAAATCACCAGTGGCATTACCACCCAGCAGAAGTGTTAGTCGATCTTTCGCAGCTTTGAAACCACTGGCTTGACGTTCTTCCTTAGAAATGAATGTTCGAGATGGCATTTTTTTCCAGTAAAGTGCGGTCTCATCAACATTGAAGATGAGACAAGCAGGAATTTTCTCTCGTCTAACGAAGTCTTGAAACTTGTCTGGAAACTCAGCTGCAGCTTGAATGTCCGCGCTGGCCGCCTCGCCTGTTATGTGGATATTGTGAAGATTAGAACGCTGCTTGAACCGATGGAACCAGCCTCTGCTGGCAGCAAAAGTCGGAGTGGCACTCCCTTCTCCTTCTTTTGTTTTCAGCATCTCATACAAAGATTTTGCTTTTGTGCATATGAGATCTTGACTTAGTGGTGTGTTCTTCTTATTCAAATCTTCGATCCAGACTGACAGTAATTTCTCCATTCTTTCTAAGATAGATGATCTCGAACGAGAAAGTTTTGTTGCACTTATAGGTGTTGAACCTTCGCTGGAGATTTTAATTTTTTCCCGATTTTTATAAATCGTTCTCACAGTCGATTCTGAGAGTCCAAAATCTCTCCCAACAATTGTTGCTTTGCCTCCATTTTCCATTCTTCTTAACACTTTCATCTTCAATTCCAAAGTGACGCTTTTACGCTCTTTTTTCTTTACAGGCGGCATTTTTAACGTAGGGTTAAATTATGTATGTATGTATCTCCAATAAATATTAAAACAAAACTGCCAGCCGACCGAACTAACATTACGGAACAAATGAACACACGAAACGAACGAGGAAATCCCCATAGAACAAAGTCGAAGGACAGGGAATTCCCAATTCTTCAAAGAGAATATTCAGAGAAAGCGGGGATCCCCCCGCGACCATAGAGAAGTTAATGACTACATGAGCGCGAAATTTGAAATTCGCGTTATAGTGAAACCGCGCGTAACGGGGTCGCGCTAAGCGGGGTATTACTGTATATATAATCGGAATTTGCTTCATCATAAAATCTCAAATCACTAAAATCGTAAACAAAAGTCACCAACAAAACACTCGGATTCTCGAAAGCGACAAAATCAAACATCCAAATTCGGATTCCGCGCAGCGCAATATTGCCATTAATAGGAAAATTTACTTAGATTTTGTTTTTTAAAAAAATAAGTCTGCAATATTTTATACTATTTTTACTATCTTTAACAGATTGGACTTAGTGCTTGCACGCTCCATATTAGTGAATTGCGCACCACCTCAATATAGACTTTCAAAAATACACTCTTTGATCACAACAGAATTGTATCCACATCGTTGGCTTTGTTACTATCAATTTCCAAATCAGGTACCGGATAACCAAATAATTCAAATAACCTATTTTATCCTAAATTACATTAAAAACGATTTCACTTCACTAGCCACGGCACAGCCAGCAGCCACTACAAAACTTCAAAATAAGATTTGAATTTGTTACTTGGGGTTTTATGTTTTATTTACTTTAATTGGTTGCATTATACATATATACTGGGGTAAGTTGTTCAAAATTAGGTCGGCACAAATTTTCTAATTTAATTGCCTCAGCAGCTCCAGAAATAAACAAGTTAGCAATAGTACCTACTTAATTTTGAAAACCCTGTATATAAGAAAATTATTTTTTTTTTTGGAGTGTTATATCGCCAAAATATTTTATTATTTTATCGCATATCTTGCAAGCAGCTTGTTTACAATCAATTTTTTTAAACCAGTTCCACACCAGCGAATGTTTGTTACAACCAGGTCTCATTTTCTGTTTTCTTTATAAATTTTACTTTTAATTTTAATTATTCAACACTCAGCTAACAGTCAACATCCAACACTAATACTCACGGAACGACGATTCATCCATACTACTAAAAATAAAATAATAAATAATTGAATTAATCGGCATACCTGGAGTTCGAGTTTCGTTTCGGCGAATCGGCAAAATCGAGCAATTCTGATGAATTTTAAATTTTATAATAAAGCGAGGCACGCAACATCAAAGGTAGTAGGGGATGGGATGATTTTTAATTCGAATTATAATCCGATTATCAAAATCATTCATAACCTGAGAATCCGATTATTGCAATAATGCGATTATGCCCACCACTAGCTAACATGGTTAGCGAAAGGCACGTCGAGTGCAAAAATAAAGTATTTGGTGTAGTGGTGATATATACGGAGTAGCGTTATATATGTGTTATATTTTAGAATATACTCATGTATAGAGTTACTGATAACACAGTTATACAAAAAAATTCTCTATCTTTTAAGTGAGACACGTGTTTTCTTAACTAATTTTTTATCTGGACCTAAAAAAATCATAAAAAAATTCATCCAAATTTTTTTCAGAAAACACCCTTAAAGTTGCCATAAAACTATTAAATTGAAAGAAAAATACATTTTAATAAATAATATAAAACTAAAATCTACATTTAGCATAAAAACTTAAAAATATTAGATTTTAGCGTTCATGTTTAACAAAAAACACGCATACGCCACCTTTAACTCAGCTACGTAGGAAAATGCTGTTTAAAATAAATACGTGTAACAGCTAAATTTAAAAAAAAATGTTTTTAATTTTTGTTAATATTGAACAAAACCTTTAATTCCAGTATTTTTTGAAGTTCTTAATCCTGACTTGAGATCAAAAAATAAAGTTTTATGTTCAGTTTCAACAAGAAACTCGCTTATAACACTTACAAGGGTGCTATGTGATTGGTAAAATGCTTTTTTTAAGTAAATCAATGCAATGAAATAATAGTTTTGTTCAATATTAATAAGAATTAAAAACATTTTTTTAATTTAGCGGTTGTATATAACTTCCCCCTCGCGCACACCTCACTTACATGGATACCTCCCTTGAACGAACAGTTTCTCATGGTCCCGACCGACTCTCATGTAATTGGCATTGTGTTAACTCCCTCTTGGACGGACATCATCATCAAGAGCTACGAGAGGAAAGTGGCGTGGCAGTAGCAACTTGCCTCTTTGACGGGTTGATCTGGCACAGAAACTGAACGATAGCACCGTCGGCGGGGTACAGTATCATTAGTCGGTTCAGCAGGACTTGCGCTCAGTGATTGATAGAAGTGGAAGTTGGTCTGGGGCCCGAGGGGTCCTTTTTTCTTGACTCAAGGGCCCCAACATCAAATTCTGCAAATCATTGAGCGCAAGCCCTTCGGAACTGGCTAATGATATTGTACCACGCCTACAGTGCTACCGTCCACAGCAAAAATTGTATGCTCGAATTGGGCTTTATTGAATAATGGGCCAGTAGCGACGGCCCAAAATATCTAAAAGGTGAACAGTTTCTGTGCCAGATCAATCTGTCAAAGAGGCAAGTTGCTACTGCCCATGACACTTTTTTTCCGTAGCTCTTGGCCTATCACATTTCAGGAATATTGACACAGTAAAAATAATCAATTATATTTAATAATATTATAGAACAGAGTTTTTTCTAAATATTTAAACATTTTCACTAAAATGGTTATATTTTAAAATCTGCTAAAATTTTGTGGTACAAAAACCAGAAAATTTGTTTTCATACGTGTAACAGCTAAATTAAAAAAATGTTTTTAATTTTTGTTAATATTGAACAAAACCTTTAATTCCAGTATTTTTTGAAGTTCTTAATCCTGACTTGAGATCAAAAAATAAAGTTTTATGTTCAGTTTCAACAAGAAACTCGCTTATAACACTTACAAGGGTGCTATGTGATTGGTAAAATGCTTTTTTAAGTAAATCAATGCAATGAAATAATAGTTTTGTTCAATATTAATAAGAATTAAAAACATTTTTTTAATTTAGCGGTTGTATATAACTTCCCCCTCGCGCACACCTCACTTACATGGATACCTCCCTTGAACGAACAGTTTCTCATGGTCCCGACCGACTCTCATGTAATTGGCATTGTGTTAACTCCCTCTTGGACGGACATCATCATCAAGAGCTACGAGAGGAAAGTGGCGTGGCAGTAGCAACTTGCCTCTTTGACGGGTTGATCTGACACAGAATCTGAACGATAGCACCGTCGGCGGGGTACAGTATCATTAGTCGGTTCAGCAGGACTTGCGCTCAGTGATTGATAGAAGTGGAAGTTGGTCTGGGGCCCGAGGGGTCCTTTTTTCTTGACTCAAGGGCCCCAACATCAAATTCTGCAAATCATTGAGCGCAAGCCCTTCGGAACTGGCTAATGATATTGTACCACGCCTACAGTGCTACCGTCCACAGCAAAAATTGTATACTCGAATTGGGCTTTATTAAATAATGGGCCAGTAGCGACGGCCCAAAATATCTAAAAGGTGAACAGTTTTCTGTGCCAGATCAATCTGTCAAAGAGGCAAGTTGCTACTGCCCATGACACTTTTTTTCCGTAGCTCTTGGCCTATCACATTTCAGGAATATTGACACAGTAAAAATAATCAATTATATTTAATAATATTATAGAACAGAGTTTTTTCTAAATATTTAAACATTTTCACTAAAATGGTTATATTTTAAAATCTGCTAAAATTTTGTGGTACAAAAACCAGAAAATTTGTTTTCATACGTGTAACAGCTAAATTAAAAAAAATGTTTTTAATTTTTGTTAATATTGAACAAAACCTTTAATTCCAGTATTTTTTTAAGTTCTTAATCCTGACTTGAGATCAAAAAATAAAGTTTTATGTTCAGTTTCAATAAGAAACTCGCTTATAACACTTACAAGGGTGCTAGGTGATTGGTAAAATGCTTTTTTAAGTAAATCAATGTAATGAAATAATAGTTTTGTTCAATATTAATAAGAATTAAAAACATTTTTTTAATTTAGCGGTTGCATATAACTTCCCCGTCGCGGACACCTCACTTACATGGACACCTCCCTCGAACGAACAGTTTCTCATGGTCCCGACCGACTCTCATGTAATTGGCATTGTGTTAACTCCCTCTTGGACGGACATTCTCTTGAATGGACGCGGACACAAAAAAATGTTCTCTTAACCGGATAAAAAACAATAAAAAATAAACACCTTGTCTCATTTTTCTGTGGCGAGTATCGCTGTTGCGTTTCCCAATCGCGCCGTGCGCCAACGTCGCTGCCTGCCTTCACTGTGGGACTTCCCCGAGTAAACCGGAGATTTACCGATCTCAATTTTTCGGTACACGCGGGGATTTAATATTAGTCTGACGCCTATACCAAAAAGAGACACATTCATTGTAGAAATGGCTCCAAATAGAAAAATTCTCACGCTTAAACAAAAAAATTGAGATTGTTGGAGTTCACAATAAGGAAAAGTTAAGTGCAAGGAACTTATCCGAGCGTTTTAATATCGGAAAAAAACAAATGCTGCTAATATATGTATACATCAGCTCTTCAGGCCGTGGGGCCCATGGCTTCAATTTTGTTGATGATTTCTCTCCATTCCTTCCTATTCCTTGTCTTCTGCTCCCAGTCCGGTACCCTCAGTGCCACTATGTTAGCTTTTACATCCTCTAACCATCTATTTTTGGGTCTTCCTCTTCTGCGCCTGCCGCCCTCGCCCAGTGTTAGCACCTGTTTTGCATGTTTGTACAGCGGCATTCTATATACGTGACCCAACCAACTGGCCCTTCGAGCTCGAATTTTCTGGATGATATTAGGCTGTCCATATAGCTCCCTCACTTCCTGGTTAGTCCTTCTTCTCCAACCACCATCTTCCTTTTTTGTACCACCATACATCTTACGGAGCATCCTCCTCTCCCATCTTTTCAGCTTTTCTGTATTTCTTTGGCTCAGAATTCATGTTTCGCTACCTTACACCACTGCTGGCTGAATCACTGTCTTATAAATCCTTTCTTTAGTTCTTCTACTTATCAATTTCCACTTTATCATTGTATTTAGGGATCCCATAGCTTTGCTACCCTTCGATATTCGTTTCTCGATCTCCATGTCGTCATCAGCTCTATTAGTGATCGTCACACCCAGGTATTCAAAATGGCTAACTTTCTCGAAGTTGTACTCTTTAATTCCTTTGCTCTTAATTTTTATCTTTTCCCCCCTAGGTCTTTCTTCAGCTCTCATTTCGAAATACTTTGTTTTTTCTTTATTTATTTATAGACCGTATTGTTTAGCTGTAGCTTCCATGTCTCTGAACATTTTCTGTAATTCACTCTTTGATCTTGTAATAAGTGCTAAATCATCTGCGAAAGCAACGACCTGCTGTTTCCTATGGTATATTATTCCTTTAGTCTGCACTCCACTCTCCCTTAAAATGGCCTCCAACGTCAGACCAAACAGTGTCGTGGACAGCGGGTCTCCCTGTCTCAAACCTTTCCTCACTGCAAATGCCCTGGACAAGCCCCCCTCCAGCGAGAGTCTGTTCGATGTTTCATTCATAGTGATTTTAACCAGTTTTATCAACTTCGGCGGAATTTTAAGTTTTTCCATTGCTTCGTAAAGTTTCGATCTTATTATGGAGTGATAGGCTTGTTTGTAATCCACGAAAAGAATATGCAGTCCCAAGTTCCGCTCGTAGCTGTTGTGTAGTAGTTTGTTTCATCGTGAAGACTTGGTCTATAGTCGATCTTCCTTTCTTAAACCCTCCTTGATATTCGCCTATGACTTCATTTTCGTATGCAGTTGATTTATTCCTAACCAGTAGGGCAAATACTTTATACGTTACATCTAAGAGGGCAATGCCTCTATGGTTTAGACACAGGGTTGTGTCTCCCTTTTTATGCACAGGGCATATAACAGCGTTTCTCCATTCATCCGGTAATTTCTCTTGTCTCCAAATTTTCCTCATTAGTATGCTGATTCGTTTATGCAGCTCTTGCCCTCCTCCCTTTAACATTTCTGCAGCAATTCCATTTTCTCCTGGGCTTCTATTTCTTTTTAACGTCATTATTGTCTCCCTCATTTCCCGGTCCGTTGGCTCAGATATCTGGGCTTCACTCGACCCTTCACCCCGGTCGATTGATGGCTGGTTATTTTAGTTTTCGTCTTCGGTACCCTGAGGGTTTAGTAGTTCCTCAAAATAGCTTGCCCATCTGTCTAATTTTCCGGCTGATATATTTAAAGATAAAGAAATCCTTCTAAATAAGTGGATGTCGAACAGCAATTTGAATGAAAAAAGAAGGTTTTTGATTGATGATGGTACCAAAATTGATAAGTTGTGTTATAACTGGTTTGTAGCAGCTCGCCATAAGATTCCTTTGACAAGTATGCACATGAATTATTTTTTTTAGATAAGATTTTCTGGAATTAGTGCGTTGATTTTCTTTTCATATCAATTCAAAGAATGGATAAAAGGGGTGAGAGTATCAGTAGGCTTGTCGTAACAAAAACGCAAAAACTTATTATTAATGTTTTTTCAGGTCCGCTAATACGATGCAAAGCAAAAGAAATAGCCGAGTCTCTGGGATATTCTACATTCAGTGCTTCTTCTGGTTGGCTTAATAAATTTAGAATCCGCCACAACATAAGTTTTAAAGCGATTTCAGTAGTAGGAGCTTCGGTTATTGCTGAAGATGTTTCATCATTCTGGGAAAAATGCCCTTCTTTAATTAAATGATATTTATAATTAAAGGATATTCACCGAGAGACATCTATAAGGCCTGTATTTTAGGACTCTACCCAACAAAACGCTGGTAAATATCCCAAAGAGAGGTTTACAATTTTGCATTGTGCAAATACGGCGGGCGAAAAAGAAAAACTCTTAGTCATTGGTAAGGCAGCTAAACCCAGAACATTTAAAAATATTAACATAAACAACTTGATCGTAAACTTGGAAATATAATAAGAAAGCTTGGATGACAGGAGAAATGACAGAGTGGTTGCAAGATCTTGATTGGAAAATGACTAAAGAAAAGAGAAACATTTTGTTATTTTTAGACAATGCAGGATCTCATCCAAAAGACGTCCGTTTAAAAAATATAAAAATCTTGTTTCTGCTCCCTAACTGTACATCACCTTGTCAACCACTTGACCAGGGAATTATAAAAAAATTTTAAAATTTATTACCGAAGTATAATACTAAAACATCTGATAGTAAACATTGAAACTGCTGGTACAACTTTTAAGTTAGTTAAGAAAATTACGCCAGTGGATGCAGTTTACTTTGCAAAAACCGCCTGGGAACAAGTAACCAAGAAAACAGTTAAAAATTGCTTCCATAAAGCGGGATTTAAGCATGAAAATATGCAAAGTGAACACCAGTTAACTGAGGCTGTTACATCTGATCCAGAAGATGACTTACCATTTAACGTACTTGCAGATATCCTCAAAAATAAGAATTTGTAGGAGTTGACTGATAATGAAAACCTTAATGATTTTTTGAACATAAATGAAAATTTGTACGTTGAAAATCCAGATTCAGAACAAGAAATTGAAAATCCAGTTAAAATACAAGGACTTTCCGAAGATTCTGATGTCGATGACGTTCCAGTACCAACAAATGCTATCCAAAATTATGGTGAAGCTATTACCCTAACCAAGCAGCTTAAAAGTTTTGCCGAAGATCACGGAGATGCAGAATCTTTAGAGCTTCTTTCCAAATTAGAAATACGATTTGTGGACGCCAATTTAAAGAAAAAGAGGAGACCAACAACAATATATGACCTTTCATTGCCTATGTACAACTCTATCCTATTATATTTTATATGTATCTAAAGGTAACAAAGTTTTGTTTTTTCTTTAAGTTTTAAGTATTTTGTTTATTTTAGAAACATGTGTTTTAAATGTCCCAAATTCTGTAATTACAGTTTTCATTAAAAAAAACGATTTTGTTTGTATTTCTTTTAAGCGGACACCCCTCTTGAATGGACAGTTTCCCTCGGTCCCGTTGGTATCCGCCCAATAGAGATTTCACTGTTTTTACGATAAATGTAGATTCAGAACATTTGGAAATGTCCGAAATAATAGTTTAATTCCATAATTTTAATAATTGTACAGCTTTACATTATTTATTAGAATTTATTTTCTGTTTTTCAATTTAATAGTTAGTTTTTTTTTGGCAACTTTAAGTTTGTTTTCTGAAAAAGCCTCACGGTGAATGTCTTTTTTATAATTTTTTTGGGCTCAGCATAAAAAAAAACACTTAAGAAAATATGGGTATCACTTAAAACAGAGAATTTTTTTTTGTATACCTGTGTAATAAATATTTATCTAATTGGCTTACTAGAAGAATCATTAAAAAATGTTAACTACAGAAGTTGTATCATTTGTAAAGTTTTTTTTACCACATAAACTTTACATTTTTAAAATAAAACACCCTGCCTACTATTTTTAATTTTATATAACTCCTAATGCTAGAAAACAACTCACTAACTCTTCTAACATTGTCTAAGTCTACTATATCCATCCTGCTGTCAGATTATTTCCCTATTGTTATGTGGTCATTACTCTCTTAAATAGCAAGTATCATACACGGCCATCTATCTCGGGCAGTTGAACCTTTGCTGAGACCAGAACTGGAAGGTTTCAATACAAGCAAATCATGTATAGACCACGTTGACACCTCAAGAATAATAATCGAGCAATCAGTGGAATACAAGTCCTTCTGCCTCGTCTTTGTGAATTTCCAACGTGCATTCGACTCTTGTCTTTTCCATGGTAGTCAAAAAAATCTTTGAAACAAGAAAGCAGCTATTCTATGGACAATCGTCTCGTGTCTAGAAGATCTTTATTATGCTAACGATAAGTGTCCCCTGACATCTACTTTAAGGGATATAAAAGAAAAAATATATAAGCTACAAACCGTAATGGGACGTCAAAAACGTTCAAAAAATAAAAGAAATCAGAATTTTAAGTGGCAGTACTGAATAACTATAAATAAATGGAAAGAACATCGAGATAGTAGAAAAGTTTACATACCTTGAGAGCACAGTTAATGAATCTGGCGGGACAGAACGTGATGTAAATAGCAGAACCCTTCAAGTATGACAAGCCTTTACAAAACTAAATCCCATATGGACATCTATTATATATATGGTCAGAAAACCAAACTGAAAATTTTTAATAACAATGTAAAATTGGCTCTGGTATGCAGTTACGAAACATGAAAAGACACAAAATCAACCCCAAATAAACTACAAGCTTTCATAAATAAGTACCTGAGGAAAATATGTCGCCTTTAGTGGCCTAATAGCATAACAAACCAGGAATTATGGCGGAAAATAAATCAAAAACCCATAGAAGCAAAAATTAAAAAGATAAAATGAGGCTGGCTTGGCTATACGCTGCGCAAACCAAATAAGAATAACGCCAAAATGGCTCTGGATTGCAATCCACAAAACCAACGTAGTAGACGAAGACTCATTACCATCTGGTGCAGGACAGTAATGGAGAATGCCATGCAAAGAGCTGGATAAAAAGCAGACAATATGGTCAGATGGACCGCTTTTGTAAATGTTTTGTCACGGCTTTTTTATGGGTGTAGCACATGTGCTGCAGGGAAATCCCTAAAGCACTACAGGACCTATAAATGCATGCAGTGTAGATTTGAACCAGAGCCCCAAACATTTCGTTTAAGCTTTATACAGAATTAACAGTTGTTTGTGGAGTGTAAAACTTTCTAGTTCGATTGCTATGCATGCGACATGTTCATGTCAAGATTTATGTGCTGATCAGTAAACGTCCAGCAACTTGAGTGACAATGCTACAGACATGGAGTGCTCCACTATAACCATGTCGGGTTCCGCAACGTAACTTTTTTAGAAAAAACTACCGCCTGAGATTTTGTAGCATTAAATTCTACTTGGTTATTGTCACCCCAAATTAGAATTTCTTCCAGGTCTTTGTTAAGTTGAACGACTTCCTGCTGTCTGCGGATATTTACTTACATGAGTAATCACTCCTCGAGCGTTCAAAGTCAATGAAAAAATAAACGTGCACTGTCCTCTGCAAAGCTATAGATTGGATTTCTGGTCTATGCGAGGGCCATCAACAAAACTTTTCAGAAATACCACAAGTGCTTAACTTAGCCAATAATCCGTCATGCCAAACATGGTCGAATGCCTTGGATATATCAAGTGCAACCGCTTGAGATTCTCCAAAATGTACATGAGATACATGAGTTAACAGATCGCCTCTTGATTTTTTGCTTAGGAAAGCTAGTAATGTTATATCCTTCTATTCTATTTGAAAAGATATTGATTGATAGCCTTTTCCACAACTTCCAATCTTATTGAAAGCAGTGCGACTGCTCAGTACTTTTTTGGCAAGGTCTTTCTACCTTTTTTGGATATCGGCTAAACTGTAAAAGATTTCCTACAGGAACGAAATATTTCTTTTCTGTAAGATAGGTTAAAACGTCTACAGAAAATTAGAGTTAGTTTGCTTGCGAATTTTTTGAATACTGTGACAGATATTCCATCAGAGCCAGAAACTTTTTTGGTGTCTAGCTTGATTAAAATATGTTTTATGATACGCTATCTGAAGACAATATTTGGCATCCTTTACTGCACTATGGGAATTGTGGGTGATGTTTTTCCTAGGAAATCGATAGCAGAATGTGAAACACCAAATGTTGCATTAGTGTTATCTCACCGTGTGAGTGGTAGTATAGTAGATTTGGTAAAATGTTTACTAACGACGCTGGAGACTGACCAAAAGGATGTTGGATTGTTGGGGCAGGCTAGAAGTTTGTTTTTAATTTGTAGATTGTATGCCTCATTGGTTTCGTCGATAATTTCTTTGCATCTGTTCTGGATCCGAACAAAGATGTTCCGATTTATGACGTTGACGTTGACAACTGAGGAAATTTTGGGGAACTATGATGACATGGTGATTATTTGGTACAAAATTTTCAATTTTAGTTATTGTTTCCAAGTATTCACCCAAACTTCAGTTCTATTGTCTAATATACCTCATCTAACCCGAACAGAATAGAAAGTCTTATTTCTCATATCGCTCGAAGATTTTAGCCCAAAAAGTGAACATTTCTTGTACTAAAAACTTTAGCTGTGTGAGTCTCACTCTCCTAAAAAAGTATTTTAAGGAACTTTAGTAGGATAAACAACGAACATCGAATAGCCACATGGAATGTGACAGGGTTGCTGGAACCGGGAAAAACTGGCCGTGGTGGAAAAAGAAATGGAAGAACACAATATAGATATCTTGGGACTGAGTGAAACACACTGGAAAGGTGAAGATGGAGGTCATTTCACCACGTCACATGGTAACACAGTATACTTTGCTGGGCAGAAAGAACAAAAATTATAGTGGTGTTGCTTTTATTGTACCTTCGAGACTTGATAACTTAGTTTTGTCTTACTCAGGTGCTACAGAGAGAATAATCACCATAAAACTTGACACTAAACCGGTTAGACTCAATATAATTCAAGTGCATGCCCCTACAGCAGCAGCAGATGATAATGTGATAGATGAATTTTATCTAAAACTGCAAGAAACAATGCGAAAAATCCCATCAAGAGAAATTACCTTGCTTGTAGGAGATCTAAATGCGAAAATTGGGGAAACAAGGAATGATGACCATCTAAGACATATTATTGGGCTGTATGGAATGGGGAAGAGAAATGTTAGAGGCGAAAAATTGATCAACTTTTGTATACAAAATAAACTGGCTATCACCAATACCCTGTTCAAACATCATATCCGCCGTCTTTATACTTGGAAATCTCCAGGAGATCGATACAGAAATCAAATAGATTATATAATGATAAGCCAAAGGTGGAAATCATCTATACTGGACACGAGAACTTACCCAGGAGCAGACTGTAATTCCAACCATCAACTTCTAGTTACAGTTCTTCGTATTAAACTCAAAGCTTCTCAAAAAAATATAAAGGTGCAACGAATGAAGATATATCCTCCAGAAAAACAACAATTTACGGAACTAGTAAATAAAAATATCCGAAATATCCAATATAATGAAGATCCTGGAAATAATGAAGAGATGTGGAACAAAGTGAAAACATCGATAAAAGATGCCCACGAAGAAATAGCATCCCGAAGAGTAAGAAAATGTATTAAAAAATCTTGGATGTCTGCAGAAACATGGCAACTTATAGAGCATAGGAAAAACGTAAAGAAAACTGGACTAAACGATGATCAGCAGATAAAAGAGTACCAAGATTTAAACTGACTTATACAGAAGAACTGCAGACAAGATAAGAATACATATCTCAATAACCAATGTAAAGAAGTACAAGCATATGCAGAGAAAAATCAAGTTAAAGATCTCTTTAAAAAAATTAAAGAGATAGATAAGGATTTCAAACCTAAAACTTGGGCAATCGAGGATAAAAATGGAACACTGCTTACAGAGAAAGAAAGAATAATAGACAGATGGAGAGAATATTGTGAAGATCTTTATTATGATGCACAAGAACAAGACATACACCAACAGATCAATACCACGCAGCAAGAACCTGAAATAATGAGGAGTGAAGTAGAGGATGCTGTTAAGAAACTGAAAAGCAATAAGGCACCTGGCTACGATGACATCACGGGAGATATTCTTAAGGAACTAGATCATGACACAGTGGGGATGATCTATAAAATATGTAATAACATCTGGAAAACTGGAATATGGCCGAAAGATTGGACGACCTCTATAATAATACCACTACATAAGAAAGACTCTACCCGTAAATGTAGTAATTATCGTACATTATCTCTATTATCACATCCAAGTAAGGTAATGCTACATATCATAAATAATCGTTTAAGATATTATGTTGACCAACAAATCTCTAGAGAACAAGCGGGATTCGTTAAAGGACGAGGCACAAGAAATCAGATTGTTAACATAAGACAATTGATAGAGAAATGTAGAGAGTATAATGTGTCTATGGTAATGTGCTTCATAGACTATAATAAGGCTTTTAATTTTGTCAACTGGAAAAAGCTTTGGGAGGTACTAGAGCAAATGGGTGTTCCTTATCATCTGATTAAACTGATTAAAAACCTCTACTTGGACAGCACTGCAGTGGTGAGAATAGACAATACAATATCCGATCAGTTTCATCCTCGCCGAGGTGTAAGACAGGGCTGTGTTCTGTCTCTTAATTATTTAATGTTTATGGTGAATTTATAATGAGAAATGCGTTGAATGAATGGGATGGTGGAATCCTAATAGGAGGTAAGCGAATAAACAACTTGCGTTACGCTGATGATACCACCATATTTGCAGCGACTGAGGAAGAGATGGCTACACTTTTAAATCGGATGGAGCAAGAAAGTGAGAAACTAGGTCTGACCATAAATAGGGACAAAACGAAGCTGATGGTAGTCGATAAGTCTGACCAAATAGTAAGATCCGACTTACTCAATGGCATTGAGAGAGTAACAACCTTTGTATATCTGGGGTTATCCGTAAGTAGTATGGGAGGATGCGAGAATGAAATAAAAAGAAGAATATCCCTAGCAAGAAATGCTATGACGAGACTTACTAAGATATGGAAAAGTCCGTACATAACTAAAGGAACGAAATTAAATCTCGTACAGACCTTAGTATTTCCAATATTTTCATATGGTGTAGAATCCTGGACACTTAGAGTAAAGGAACGTAAATCTATTGATTCCTTTGAAATGTGGTGCTATAGGACGATGTTGAGAATATCCTGGACCGCCAGAAGAACTAATCAATCTATACTGAATGAACTAAATGTAACTGTAAGGTTATCATCACTATGCATGAAAAGAATTCTTCAGTATTTTGGACATGTAGCTAGAAGGCCAGGCAATAATGTAGACCGGCTAATAATAATGGGAGAGGTCCAGGGTAAAAGGAGTAGAGGCCGTTCGCCAACAAGATGGTCAGATCAAATAAAAAAAGGTTATGGATCAACCACTCCATTTATCGTTGCACTTGGCAGAAGATCGAGAGAAATAGTGAACAGAACAGTGAAGTCATTCCAGAGAGATCACGACCCTCAAGACTGAGGAAACGAATAGAGAGAGAGAGTAGGATAAAGGCAATGTAGTTAATGATTATTGAAAAATTATGACATGCTTACCCTATTTTACTAAAGCACATAAGTTGACAACTGAAGAATTGTGATCAGTTTTTAGAGCATAGATCTGAGAGGGTGTAAAATATGTTCAATAGTTTAAAGACACCAACTTGACGAATAGTTTTACCTGCAATTCCCCCAAAAAGAAATTTATATCCATTCGGTATAGGCTTAAGGGGCTTTTTTTGATCCATCACCCATTTTAATTACTTTCCTTGCTAATTATTCCTTTTCCTGGTATATTTAAAGCTCATTTATAAATTTTGGTTTTTTAAACATACATAATAACAAAAATTTAAAAATATAAGAATCTCGAAAATTTTTTTGACACTGACAGATTTTTTACATTTTGTATATGATTACCTCTAAGGTAAGAGACGTTTTTGTTGGCTCTGGGCAATTCAGTTCAGATTTTTAAATTAAAATAAACCGGCCAGTAATTGAACTCACTCAGTAACGAAATTTAGTGACTTCTTAGAATGGTTCGTACAGGTCAAAAATTATCGAATTAAACCAATTTGGAGATAATTACATTGGTTATTAAAATGTGTACCATAAATTTGAAGAAAAGTTATTTTTTAATATACAAGACAATAAGTAATACTCTATAGGTAGCAGGAAGCGATATAAAAAGTAATTAATAAAACATTTTGTGTAGGATTACCTCTGAGGTAAGAGACGTTATTGTTGGCTCTGGGCCATTCAGTTCATATTTTTAAATTAAAATAAACAGGTCAGTAATTGAACTCACTCAGTAACGAAATTTAGTCACTTCTTAGAATGGTTCGTACAGGTCAAAAATTATCGAATTAAACCAGTTTGGAGATAATTACATTGGTTATTAAAAGGTGTACCATATATTTGAAGAAAAGTTATTTTTTAATATACACGACTATAAGTAATACTCTATAGGTAGCAAGAAGCGATAAAAAAAGTAATTAATAAAATAATTAAAATAAATTTTCTGGATTTTTAAAATCCTTAGCTCTATTTAATTGGTCAGACGTTAGATTTCGATCTGACGACCCATCTGACTTGAGTCTATGCTATAATATATATATATATATATATATATATATATATATATATATATATATATATATATATATATATATATACATTCATATATATATATATATATATATATATATATATATATATATATATATATATATATATATATATATATATATATATATATATATATATATATATATATATATATATATATAATATATATATATATATATATATATATATATGTACTCCACATCCGTATGTTCAGCTTGTTACTCTTTGTACAGTCTTGAGGCTCTAGAGAGATCTAGTGCAGAAGAACTAGATGTCGAAACCCTTAATACAAACCTAACCAAAACAATTCAAGAAGCAGAAAAAATTCACTGTCCAAAACGAAACTATGAAAACCACAAACTTAGTCAAAACACTTATAGAAAAAAGAAAACAATTATGAACCAATAATGGAAGCGTACATTCAACCGAACTCAAAGAATTGAATAGAACAATAAATAAAGAAATTAGAAAAGATGTCTAAAAATACAATACAGACAAGATTAGAGATACATACAATTGAATGAAATAAGAATCGAAAAGTCTTGGAGAATAAGCTAATAAATGGAAAAACGTGAAATTTTCAAACTTAAGAATGAGGACAGCGTAGCTACAATTAGACATGAACTTTTAACAATAGCAGAGAGTTTTTTACAGGGAATTATATAAAGACAAACACATGAACGAAAGAGAAAGGCAGGTTCGACAGAGGAAAGTTCTAAAATCAAGGATTCGAAGATCTGCCAGACATAACCATAGGAGAAATAAAAAATAGCTTAAAACAAATGACAAATAACAAATCAACTGGCGAAGATGGAGTTGTAATAGAAGCCGCGAAAATAGGAGGAGACAAACTGTTAGAGACATTAACACTATTCAACTTATGTCTACATAACGCAACCACCCCTCAAGCTTGGAACAACTGGCAGGTTTCCAAACTGGTTTTGGTCCAAATGATCACCTTCTAACGCTAAAAATATTGATGAAAAAAGTAATAGAGTATAATAAACCATTGGTATTGGTTTTTATTGTTTTCCGAAAAGCATTCCATACCATTGAACTAACAGCAATAATGGCCTTCAAAGAATGTAGTATCGATAATAGATACGCGAAATTAATAGAACATATATACAGTACTACTTCAGCCTCATGAATCAACATCATCATTTCGAATTGAAAGAGGAATCCGACAAGGAGAGAGGAGAGCTTATCCCCACAACTTTTTATAGCAACGTTAAAATATGCATTTATAACTTTAAACTGGAATAATATGGGAATTAGTGTAGATGGCGAATATCTGAATCATATTAGATTCGCGAACGACATCATCCTGATTACAGATAATATGGGCGATGCAATAAGAATAGTAGAAGAACCGAAACGGGCTGTAGGAAAAACTAGTCTAAAACTATACATTGACAATACCAAACTCATGACTAATCTGGTATTAAGTGAAGAGATAAACATATCTGAACCAATTATACAGCAAGTAGACAAAATTAAATTTTGCCCTCACACAGGACTTTACAGCAATAAAGGAGAGACTTAACGCAGTGTACATACCGCAGTATTTAAAATTGCTTATTTAATATGAGAACTAATATCAAATAAATAAACAAAACGTAGAATAACTAACGTAAATAAACAAACATTGACCCAGTCAACAAATACAGGAGCAAGCCGAGCACGCGACCAATATGAGGTCGCGAGGGACAGTCGCTCCTAGGAAAGACTACTCGAGCGCTCGACACGCTTGAAATGTCGAACAATAGTGCATTATAAATAGCAGTTGTTGCAGAAATGTAATAATATCCGTGGCAGCACTACCGCGTTGTCTAAAAAAGGTGTTATGAAATACAAAAATGTGTGTTTCGGTATTTGGACAACGTCACTGGATATTACGACATCCTCGCTGATATCCTTAGGTTATGAAAAAAAGTGTAAATCACTTTTCTGTCAAAGAGGTGATTGATAAAACAAATAAAAAAGGACCACATTGTTATAGATCTAAAATATATAACGGATGACGAAAAAGTGCAGTATTAACAAACGACGGATATGTAAAAGAACAAATAAAACCCCGTAAAGTTAAGAAAAATAAAACGAATATTTTTATTCCCAAACATGTTACCGTAAAGGGAGGTTTATTCGGTGTGCTTTTACTAACTATAATATATATAAAATGAAACGTCTCTCTGTCTGTCCGTTAGTGCGCTTATCACTGGAGAACCACTTATCGGATTTACGTACTTTTTTTTAAAAACATACATATGTTCTCTGGCCAGGTTATAGGCTATATTTTATTACGATAGGTAGCATAAGGAATAAGCAGTGACGTAAAATCGTGAATGAAGTCGGAAAAAAGTTTGCCGCTAGCGCGCTCCCTTGCAATACACAGCCGAAACCATTAAATATGAAACAATATTATGTAGCAGAGAATATCTATAATCTATAATATATATAAAACGGAATGTCTCTCTGTCTGTCTGTCTGTCCATTAATGCGTTTATTACGCGAGAACCACTTATCCGATTTACGTGTCTTTTTTTAAATTCATACATATATTCTTCGACCAGGTTATATAATAATAATAATAATCTATATCAATAATATATACAAAATGCAATGTCTCTCTGTCTGTCTGTCTGTCCGTTAGTGCGCTTATCCCTCGAGAACCACTTATGCGATTTACGTGATTTTTTAAATTCATACATGTTCTCTGACCAGGTTATAGATATATATTTTATTACATCTATAATATATATATATATATATATATATATATATATATATATATATATATATATATATATATATTATATATATATATAATGCAACGTATCTCTGTCTGTCTGTCTATCTGTCTGTCTGTCTGTTAGTGCGCTTATCACTGGAGAACCACTTATCCGATTTACGTGCTTTTTTTTTTAAACATACCTATGTTCTTTGGCCAGGTTATAGGATACATTTTTATTACGTTAGGTGACATAAGGAATAAGCAGTGACGATAATAGTGAATTAAGTCGGAGAAAAGTTTGCTGATAGCGCGTTCTCTTGCAATACACTGCCTAAAGCATTAAATATGGAACAATATCATGTAGCAAAGAATATAATATATATAAAATGCAACGTCTCTCTGTCTGTCTGTCTGTCCGTTAGTGCGCTTATCACTTGAGAACCACTTATCCGATTTACGTGTTTTTATAAATTTATACATATGTTGTATATAATTCAATATAAGCCTAGATAATGGGAGATAAGATGAGATAATGGGAGATAAGGAGAAATAATGGGAGATAAGTCGAGATAAGCCTCCATAATGGGAGATAAGTATAAATAATGGGAGATAAGGAGAAATAATGGGAGATAAGCAGAGATAAGTCTAGATAATGGGAGTTATGGCGAGATAATGGGAGATAAGGAGAAATAATGGGAGGTAAGGAGAAATATTGCGAGATAAGTAAAGATAAGCCTAGACAAGTCGAGATAAGCCTAGATAATGGGAGATAAGGTGAGATAATGGGAGAGATAAGGTGAGATAATGGGAGATAAGGAAAAATAATGGGAGATAAGGACAAATAATGGGAGATAAGGGGAGATGAGGGGAAATAATGGAAGATATTTTATTACGTTGGATAACATAAGGAATAAGCAGTGACGATAGTAGTGAATCAAGTCCACGCGAGTGAAGCCGCGGGCCCGGCTAGTTAGAACTAAAATTCAAATAATAAAGCAAAGTAAACCATAATAGAACTTTGAAACATTGCGTACCACAAATCTTTAAAGGAGGTTTAAAGAAAACCAGAAAAGGCCGTACCTACTTTACTGAAAAGTAATGGTCATAGCGAAGGGCTAAAACCAGCCTTACTAAGACTTTTTACTAGTGTCACGGTACTGACTGGATTAATCCAAAGGGTAGTCGTAGCCAGAAAACTCATTACTATATAATATTATGATCTTCTAATATGTATATTTAAATGGTAATCAAAACGTTATAATTTTAACTGTGACCTAGAAAGCCTGAAGTCCGGGTTCTAATCCCCATCAAGGTCAAATATTTTTTCAATTTAAAAACTTCGTCTGAATACCCCTAATAAGTATTCGCTAATTATAAAATAGGTATACACGATAAAAAAACACTACAATATACCAGTTTATTTCATATAATAAATAACGATCATCCAATATGTTTATTGAATAGTATTTCTTCTTAACAAGCGATGAATTTTTTTTCGGCAAATCTCTCTACTATTTATATTGGTTACCGCATAAATTATCATCATTATTCATTATTCTAAGTGTTTTTATTAATAAAATTACTGGATACACACTATAGTAAGCACTTTCCTAAGTGATCAAAAACATTATAATCTATCTTATTTTGCCTCTTCCTAGGTGTATTCTTTTTTTATTACAAATATTTCAATTTTTATATCAGAAGTAGTTATTTATTTCCATCGCTTGGTTAATCCCTCGAATGATTTCATTTTCATCTCGAGATAATAATGACTTATTTTAATTATCAAATGATCCATTACCTTCCATTCCAAATACTCTACCACTAATTAAGTCTAAAAATACGATTTGCTTTATTATTGGATAACGCAACGCCGTGTTGTCGGCAATTATGCTATTTAAGTTTAACTAAAAGCTGGGAGGAAAAAAGTAAAAATATACATTTTAGTTACAATCTACCGTCTACGTACATGGAATGATAATTACGATAGAATATATGAGTTTTCGCAGAATAATGTCAAAAGATTGGTAAAGCGATTTACCCTGTACTTCCCTTTGTAAACACCTAATTCTAGAAGTACTAGATTTAACTTTCCTACACTAAAAATCTAAGCACTACAAGACATTTTCAATAATAAAAAAAGATGGAGCAGAGTGTGTTGGCTTCAGAAATATTTAAACAAATAAAATTATCATCATCATTAGCTTATTCCATCCAAAGTCGGATCTAAGCCTCGCAAGTTGTCTCCAATGAGGTTTTTAGTTTGCTTTTTACATCCAATCGTATCCTGCTAATCTTTTTATGTCGTCCGTCCATCTTGCCTGTGGTCTACCTCTGCATATTTTGTGTACTCTAGGCCTCCATTCCATTATACGCGTGCCCATCTGTTATTATTCATCCTTGCGACATGCCCCGCCAAATTCCACCTTAATATACATATACGTTTTATTACATCTATCACTTTTGATCTTCTTCTTATCTCGATGTTAGGAATACAATCTTGGAGTCCAATATTTGCTTTCTTCTCTCCATTGCTCTTTGGATTACTTGGAGTTTATTTATTATACTTCTATTTAGAGCCCAAGTTTCAGTGGGCATTGTACATATTGATCAAATACCTGGCTTTTATTGTCTATGTCAATGTATATTGTAACCTTTCGAACGCAGACCAAGCTTGGAAAAACAGCAATTGAGAAAAATTTTCTTAAACGGTAGATCACAATAGTAAAGCAGAAAATGATCATTTAATGTTTCCGATTTTACATGTATTAAAAATAAAAACAAATGCTTACATTTTCTCTTTTTTTTTTAATAATGTCCAATCCAGGCTTCAAATAAAAAGTAAACAAAAATCCAACGATGTAGAAATAACTAGCACATATATTTTACATTACTTTTTGTTTCTGAAAGTCAGCATAATCACAAAACACAATTACAAGTATTTTTTTATGAATCTAGCACACGTGCTGCAGGGAAGAAGTCCCTAAAGCGCTACAGGAGCGACACGTGTGCGGAGAAAGCGATTCACGTTGTTCTTGAATCGCTGAAATTGCACTCGGTGGGAAACAGTCCGGGGCAAATTATTCCAAAAGGATGATGTTCTCCATATAAAAGACTGCTTGAAAAGCATTGTACGAGGAGTAACAAGTTGAACCTCATACGGATGTGAAGTATTAGCGCGACGTCTACTTCTAACATGCACCTCTCTGGGAGGAATTAAGTGGGCCACATTCCTTGAACACTTTCCTTGAAAATTCTTGTAGAATAGGCTCAAGTCGCCAACGTTCTTCGATGTTCCAGCAAATCAAGGCCGCCGGTCAGTTCCGGGTCTCCAGTCAGACGAACAGCTCTTCTCTGAATAGAATCCAACAAATGCAGTGTATGTTTGGGAGCGGAGCTCCAAACATGGGAGCAGTATTCCATAGTTGGTCGAATTTGAGCTTTGTAAAGAATTAATAGTTGTTGTGGAGTGTAAAGCTTTCTGGTTCGAAATAATATTCCCAACTTTTGAGAAGCTCTCCTTGCTATGCCTGCAACATGTTCATGCCAGGACATATTTGCTCCCAAATTAACGCCCAACAAATTGAGTGACGATGTTAGAGGAATGGAGTGCCCTGACATAACTATGTCGGGTTCAGCAACGTTAACTTTTTTAGAAAAAACTGCCGCCTGGGTTTTTGTAGCGTTAAATTCCACTTGGTTACTGTCCCCCAAGATAAAATTTCTTCCAGGTCTTTGTTAAGTTGAATGACTTCCTATTGTCTGCGGATATTCGTCTGAGTAGCCGATGTCCGAGCGTTCAAAGTGAATGAAGAGATAAGCGCACTGTCATCTGCAAAGCTGTACATGGGATTCTCGGTGTTTTCCAGCAGATTTAAAGGGTAAATTGAAAATACATTATTTTTGTTCGAAAACAAACAAAATTGGAAAACCAGTTTAATGTGTTTAACGTTTACTAATGTCAAGCGGCTATAGAGTTTAAAAAATGGCTGATGCAATACTTGTTGCCAATCTATCTATAGGGTTGTCAGTTTTTCCTAGAAATATCTGATATTTTTCGATTGATTTGGTTAAAAAATAATGTATTAATTATTTAATAATGACACGAAAAAATATAGAGCTAACTTCAATAAATAATGTGTAATTAAAAATTATATCCATTTATACAACACAATTTACTCATTTACTTCCGCTACATTAATTTAATTTAGTGATAAAACCTCTAAATTAATACAGTTTGAAATTATTAATTTTAGTAAATATGTGCATGTTAACAATTTTATTAATGTCTGTAATATAATTAATTTCTCGTTGCCATTAAGGCTTGCACGAGTATGCATTTTAAAATTATATTTACCATGAAAATAATTAAAAATTTACTTTACCACATTGAAACAAAGTAATTATATATATCTACATATATATATATATATATATATATATATATATATATATATATATATATATAAATAGAAATACAAAAAGTAAAGAAAAACCAAGAATTAATAATAATGGGAGATCTGAATGGGAGAACAGGAAGGAAAACAAAGGACAATACCGTAGGACCATTCGGAGAAGACATTACTAAAGACAACGGAGAGAGACTAATAGAGCTGTGTTAACTAAACAGCCTAAAATAACAAACGGATTCTACAAACACAAAGACATCCACAAATATACTTGGATGCAAGAAACACGAAACTTAAAATCAATAATAGACTACATTATAATTAAAAACGATACCACTATCAAAATAAAAGACGTAAGAGTAAAGAGAGGGGCAGAATGTGGAACAGACCATAGACTATTAATAGCAAATATAAAAGTACCGTGGTACAAGACAATAACGCAAAAGAAAACAGAAATACTAATGACATAACAGAAAAAGCAGACAAAGAAATAAAATACAAAATACACTTACCGCAAGACGAAACTATAAGAGACCTATATAGACGACGATTAGATCAAAAATTAAATGAATTTAACTACGACAACCTGCAATAGAGGTATGACCACATAAAAGAATGCATCAAACAGGCGGCTCCAGAAGCATTAGGGAAAGAAGACAACGAGAATAAGAAACATAAAATTAGAATCTGTGAAAAAACCAAAGAATCTATAAAGGAGGAAAAAAGACTATACGAAAAACGGCTGAATACAAAATCAGAAGAAGATCTACAAAAACATAAAGAGAAAAATGCAGAAACGAGGAGGATGATAAACAAAGAAAATAACGAGAGATGGGAAAAATCGTGCGAATATGTAGAACAGTACATAGGAGGAACTAGAAGCACAGAGTCATGGAGAATAATTAAAGCATTAGGGACCAACAATAGAAAGAAGATGTATATAGAGTATATCCCAGAAAGCAAGTGGGAAGAATATTATAAGAAGCTGCTAACAGACGACAGACAAGATTTCCAGGAGGAGAACCCTGAAGAAGAACAGAATAAGGAAAAAAAAGAGATAGAACTAAGCTATGAAGAAGTAAAGAAGACAATAAAAACACTCAAAAATAATATATCTGCAGGGCCTGGGGGTGTGGTAAATGAAATTATTAAGTACGGGCCTAATAAATTACATTGAATGCTGAGAAACAAGTTCCACAGAGCGATAAATGGAGAAAAAATACCAGAGGAATGGTCAAAAGCCTATATGGTATCTATATTTAAAAAGGGGAGACCGCAGAAAATGCACAAACTATAGAGGCCTAAGCATAATATCGAGTATGGGACGTTTGTATGGAAAAAATTATTAAAAATATCCGGAAAATCATGTTTAGACCACATATACACTATAAAACAAACAATGGAAAAAAAAACTGGCAAAGAATAGAGAAGTTCATTTAGCCTTCATAGACATAAGAAAGGCCTATGACTCAGTACCAAGACAAAGATTATGGAACGCAATGAAAGAAATAGGCATTGACAAAGAACTAATATACGCAGTAAAAGCTCCCTACGAAAACAACACAGTGAACATAAAAATAGGACATAAAATAGGGAAGAGACTCCAAACATCAAAAAGCCTATTACAAGGATGCTCTACATCCCCCACACTATTCAAAATATACCTTGAATAAACATTAAAAAAATGGAAGTAAAAATGTAGTGGAATGGGAGTCCCAATACGAGAAGATTAAGTTTCGCAGACGACCAAGTAATTATAGCGCAAGATGAGGAAGACCTCAGTTATATGGTAAGAAAACTAAAAGAAGAATACACTAAAGCAGGATTAGCAATAAACTTTGATAAAACGGAATATCTAACAACAAAGGAGGGAAACGTGGAGAATCTAGAAGTTGATAACGAAACAATAATTAAAGGAACCGATAGATTTAAATATTTAGGACCCATCATTTCAAAAAACGCAACATCAGAAGAAGAGATTCAGGCTAGATTAGGACAAACGCGGACATGCATAAGACAATTAAATTCGATCCTGTGGGACAAGCACATTACGAAGGGAAACAAAACACGCATATACAAATCAATAATACAAAGCATAATGACATACGGGTCAGAAACATGGACCATCAACAAAAGAAATAAATCTAAAATTAACGCGGTAGAGATGGAGTATTGGAAAAGATGTTGTAGAGTGACACGTATGGAGAGAATAACAAATGAAGAAATAAGAAGCAGAATGAACATCAAAGAGAACGCAATAAATACCATTGAAGAAAAACGATTAAAATGGTATGGACACTGGACACATAAGACGGAGCGAAGATAATAGGTGGATAAAGAAAATAACGGAGTGGAGCCCTATAGGGAGACGAAAAAGAAGAAAACCCAGACGATCGTGGAGAGAAAATGTGGACGAAGCTATGGAGGACAGGGGTCTAACAAATGGAGACTGGGAAGGTAGAAACGGATGAAATCAAAGGCTGAGAGAGGGAAGACAGCGTCAGCTGTAGAAAATCCTTGATATCTATATATATATATATATATATATATATATATATATATATATATATATATATAATATATATCGTTCTTTTGTCCTTGTCTGTGGATGGCGCTGCCTTGCAAATACTCTCTTTATGGACTGATTTTTATAACCGTTTTGCTTGAGCGCCTATGTAATTTCTTGCTGTCTCGTGTCTGGTTCGACGAGTCGGTATAATCTCGATACCAGGGTGTTAGATACCGACTGGATTTGGGATGGATGGTGGTGTGAGCCAGCGTTTAAATATCTGTTGGTGTGGGTGGGCCTCCGGTAGACTGAGTATTGAAGTTGACCTTTGTTTTTCCGAGTTATGAGTACATCAAGGAAAGGGAGACTTTTTTCTTCTTCTATTTCCAAAGTGAACTATATCCGGCGATAGATTCTGTTTAAATAGGTCAGAAATGTGTTTAATGCATTTCGTCCATGGGGCCAAATTATAAAGATGTCATCAGCATATCGTTTCCAAAGTCCAGAAGAACGGGACCTCAACCAAAGTAGAATCCTATTACGGTATGTGAAAGGAGGATTGGAAATACACATTTTGTAACAAACCATCTGAAGAAGCTGTCATACAGCGAAACATGTCATGGTGTTAAAAATATAAAATTTAGTAGAGATTTAAGTAATGTTTTACTTCTTGCAAATCTTCTAGTTATGGATTTCCACCAAATATCGGCTGAATCAATTTAAATCTAAAAACAAATTCTTTTAGTATAGACATGTAAACGATATTTTCGTATATTTCAACGGGAGAAAAGAAATGTCAAACGATACATTAAAACTCTTAAACATCCTACATCCGAGAATAAAATTTACGTCAGAAATCGAGCTAGACAATAAAATCAATTTTTTAGATTTACCAATCGAAAGATTAAACAATACATTAACATTTGCTATTTTTAAAAAAAACAACTTTCTCAGACATTAGTATTCATTGTAATTCTATGCACCCAACATCACATAAGCTACTGGCATACAGATCAACGATCCATCGAGCACTCTTCGTATCACCCCCAAAAATAAACTATACAAAGAACTAAATACGATAAAACAGATATCGATAAATGATAGTTTTAATAATAGCACAGTAAGCCGTTTAATCAAACGTACAACAAATATAAACAAAACATGCTGAAATAGACAACAGGCGGTTTTTCACTTTTACATATTTTGGGTTTTAGTAAAAACATCCAGAATCCCTTCTCACAAACGTGACCTGAAAATAGCTTTTAAACCCTCTCAAAAACATTAGAACTTATTTGTTAATGTGAAAGGAAAAACACCAAAGTTTACGAAGTTATGAGTTTATAAGCTTAATTGTTCTAAATGCAATAGCTGTTATATAGGTTAAACAGGTAGAAATTTTAATGTTAGGTATAAAAAAAACATTTATTCCTTTAGGCCTAGAGAAAAACCAAGTGAACCTTTACTAATCATCATTTAGATAGAGAACATGTATACCAAGATATTATTAATATAGAACTTTTACACACTATGCAAATAAACCAAAAACTAAATTGGCTGAAAGCCATTGAAATACGAGGCATATCCGTTTGGTCATAATATATTATATATATATATATATATATATATATATATATATATATATATATATATATATATATATATATATATATATAAATTATGAAAACTAGTTGAGGAACTCGGCAAAATGGGCATCAACAGATGTTCATACTATATTCATTTAGCCAATATTTCGGTCCTAGGTTGGGACCTTCATCAGGGCACAAACTGAAAAAGAGATAACGAAGCAACCAATAAAGAAAATTAGGCATACAGATTTGGTGTTATGAAGTCAAGTTTTTTAATTATCAATTCTAATTATTAATTTCTAATTTGATTTCAATCTTACAATTATTCATATGTAACTATTTCAATTCAACAGTATTATTATTTTAAACAATCACAAATTATTATTATTATTATTAAAAATGTCAACAAAACTCACTTGTAGTATGAAATTTAATCTAACAAGAATGACCATCAAAAACAATCGCCATAGTAAAAACCAACACTAAATTAAAACAACCACTATTCACTAACAATTTAACATAAAAACATGGCATTTACAGCAGGGATGCCATTGATAACGTTGGATGCTGAAATTCAAAACTAATTAACCACCTGCCATCTTAAAGAAAAATGAAAAGTGACAACTTTGACAGGGCGCTGACAAAGGACGACCACCTGACAGATGTAAGGGATCACTCACAAAGAATAAAAGGAAAGGTCAAACGACCAGGAAAGGACCGGTTTAGGTACAAAATTAAGTGCTACGTCATATAGTAAAATTTTTGGTATAAAAGAAAAGGATATCTAATGGGAAGGCAAATTTACGCTGTATGACCATTGAGAAAACATATAAAGGAACCAATTTTGATTTCATCTGGGGGAAGTAGAGCAAGGAAGAAGGAAGGCAATAATTGGAGCATATTTTTCAATTTATTATTATAATTATTATTATTATATTAATGTTATCTCAATAGGAATGTAAATTATGAAGAAAATGCGGGGAACCAAATACCCAAACAGGAAGGTACCCAAAGGGGAAAATGCAAAAGGACAGAGTTTTCAAATACCAAAACGAAAGTTATTATGAGGAGTGTGACGACCCAGAGACATTATGCAAGGGAAGACGGTCACAAGAGAGAAGATAGCTGTATATGCTGCTCAAGCCGTCAAGATCAGTTCTTTTATTGATATTTTGGGGATTTTCGTTGATATAGCACATCTCAAGAAATTCTCTTTTAAGAAGGTTTTTTTGGATATGAAGGATTTTTGGTTCTCTGAAATTAAAAGAATGCCCATTATCAACGGAGTGAGTTGCCAGTGCACATCTCTGTGGATGGCATCTGGTGTCGCTTTTATGTAATGCGATGCGACGGCTGAGACATTGTGATGTCTGGCCAATATATACAGCAGGACAGTCAAGACAGGAAACGGAATAGACTACATCTGACATGGAAAGAATAGGTAGAGAAGATTTCAATTTGCTGAAAATACGCTTATTTTTATAGAAATAATACTTGGCAATCTTGACATTGGGGATGACGCGCAAAATATGAACCAATTTTGAAGTAAGACCAGGTATAAATGGCAAAGAGAGCAAGGAAGGACTTATTTCCGTATGGCTAGCAGGGGGTAACTGGAGTGGAAGGGGGGGAGGGGATGAGCGTAAAGGGGGAGGTTCTGGTAAAATGTCATTAGAAAGGAAGAGCCTGTCGACTTCGTCCTTGGTCTTGAGCAGGAACCTCTTGTTGTACCCATTTTCCATAAAGAGACTGGTAAGCAGTGTTTGTGCTTGTGGAAGATAATCTGGGTGAGCTATATTTCTAATTCTTCGATATAGGCCTTTTATGACGTTAATTTTAACCTTCCAATCATGGCCAGAATTGGCATGTATATATCTGCCTGATGAAGTTGGCTTTCTATACCAGTCCAGTCTGATCACACCATCAGGACATCTAATGACTCTTGTGTCCAGGAAGGGAACAGAATTGTTTGACTCTTCTTCCATGGTAAACTGTAGGTGTTGATCAAAAGAATTGAAGACATGAAGGATTTCTTCTTTACCATTCTCTGGTATGGACAGAATAAGATCATCCACATATTGAAAGAGAAAAGGGGGTCTGAAGGATAACTTTTCAATGCAGTTCTTCAGAAGATAGGACATGACTATTGCTGCGAGAGTGGGGCTTAAGTTACTGCCCATAGGGCAACCAAAAGTTTGTCTATAGAAATGTTCTTTGTACTTGAAAAAGGTGGATTGAAAGAAAAACTCAATGACAGAGAGGAAGAAGGATTTATCCAATTTTGTGTTGGGCGAAATTAGTGCCCATTCGGAATCAATAATATGTTTGGTAAGCTGCCATGAAATGTTGGTAAAGAGACTGACCACATCTAGAGAAATAATGACATGATTCTCAGGTAGTAAGAAATTATTAACTTCTGCACTGAAGGCAAAGGAGTCCTTAACAGCATATCGGTGGTAATTTTGGAAGGATTTTTCCAATATATCTGCACAGAATTTGCTTAAGTTTGATGTAGGAGAGTTGATTGTGGAGACAATAGGTCTTAGTGGCACACCTTCTTTGTGTATCTTTGGCAGGCCGTAGATTCTTGGTGGAATGGCTTTGTAGGTACAAAGTTGTCTTGCTGTTCTGTCATCGATCCACTTCTTATTCTTCATCTGCTTAACAAAGGAATTACTTTTATTTTGATATTGATTTGTAGGGTCATGCGCAAGCTTTTCATAGACTTGTTCATCATCTATTAATTCGGACATTTTTGTTTCATAATGCTGCTTTTCCAGCGCCACAGTGACTGAACCCTTGTCAGAAGGAATGATCAAGATGTCTTTATGTTGTTTGAGGAAGGTTACTGCTTTTCTTGAATAAAGTTTTCTCAAAGGATGTAACGGTGCTGCGATTCTGGAGTACAGCATTAGTGACGGCATTGGTACACTTAGCTCTAAGGATATCTTGGTTAGGAGAAGGTAAAAGTTTAATGAAAGATTCAATATCTGCTAGAACTGTCTTGACAGGTATATCTTTACCTGGAAAAGAATCAAAAACAAATTTGGGACCCAGGGAGAGAACTGTGTGAACTTCGGAAGGAAAGTTGACCTGAGAGAGATTAGTAAACCAATGTTGACACACCTTCAATTTATTAGCACGAATGATTGATGCCCATTTTGCCGAGTTCCTCAACTAGTTTTCATAATTTAGGATTTTGTTAGATACGGCAACTTTTGCTTTCTCTTTATTTTATATATATATATATATATATAATATATATATATATATATATATATATATATATATATACATATATATATTCGTTAGGAAAGGTTTTGGTAAAACTTCGTTACGCGGACTTTTCAGAAAAAGAGATTTTTTTTCTTGGATAGGCTTAAAATGGTCTAATTTGACTTACGAGAAAATATCGGGAGAAGCCGTTTTTGCACTTTTTTTTTGATAAATAACAATTACAATTTTCAAAAAATTATTAAATTTATTTCAGTTATAATCTAATCTTATCACAAAATTGTTTATTGTCATTATTTTTGGTAAAATTTCGTTACGCGGGCTTTTCACAAAAAGGAAGATTTTTTTAAATAGGCTTAAAATGGTCTAAATTTGAAAAATTCATGAGAGAAAATTGGGGAAGTAACCGTTTTTATTAACCCGAACTAACCTGAATTAATACAGTAATACAGTAGCATAAACTTTTTACATCTAACAATTCAGAAAGAGAATAATAAATATCAATTTTCAGTATTCCATAAACCGTCTCATACTGACACAACCATAAACAATTCTTCCTGTCACCCAATTCAACATAAACTGGCAGCCTTTCCCAGTATGATTCACAGGCTAGTATCTCTCCCCCTTAATAAAAAGAATTTTCAGATAGAACTTAACATTATCAAACAAATCGCACTTAATAATGGTTATTCATTAAATTTAGTCGATAAAATCCTACAAAAAAAGTTATATTAAAAAAACCGTCCTCTCCTAAAAGCAAAGAAAAAGCAAACAATTACAAAGTTATATCATATACAGGTCACTCGACTTCAAAAATAGGTAAAATCCTCAACAGTGTAGACATTAAAGTAGCTTACAAAACAAACAATTCTTTAGGCAAATTTATTAAAAACAGTAAAACTAAAACGGATAATCTTATAAAATCAGGAGTTTATCAACTAAATTGCGGAGATTGTGTCAAAACTTACATAGGCCAAACTGGTATATTTTGGTAAAACACTATAAATGTTTTAACAAAGGAAAAAGCAAATCCAATTATGCAAAACATCTAATCGAGAATGGTCACAACTTTAATAATAATTTCAAAATTCTACACAATGAGAACAAAAAGCCAGAGATTGAACCTAATTGAGTCTCTAGAGAGAACTTAAAAATCCCAACCGTCTATTGAACGATCAGGTAGACTTTAATAATTCACCTTTGTTTAATATTCTCTATTAATATTTAATTAAAAATAAATTTTCTTTTCTTGCTTCTACTTATATATTAACACCTGTACTCTTTAATGTTCAGTAATTCAGAATGTAACGTTTGAAGAAGCTACAGTAAAATAACTTGCTACCCTGTCAAGACATAATCTTAAAAACTTAAATATCTTCTTTTTTGTACTAAACCATCTTCATGTGTGATAAAGTGGAAACATAATAATCACTAACGACAATGAAGGAAACTCAAAATTAATCATCCCATAATCTCAATACGAAATATGTAATTCTTAAAAAAAATCGTGTTTGGTAACGCTGCAGCAATTCCACGGTAAACATAAAACACAGTAGCGACAGTCCGACTCGGTACCTTTGATCTCAAGGGGATCGAGTTTGTAATGATCACATGACCTGTCGCCCCGTTGCTGGTATGATGTATACGAGTTTTTAAAATATTCAAATTCCTTCTTTCAAGAAAAATCCTATTCTATAGAATAAAAACCGGTCAAGTGCAAGTTGAACTTGCACAATTAGTGTTCCGTACGTTGATTGCTATCAAAATAAAAAAATTTATTAGGGTGGTATAAAATGATCAGTGACTTCACAAAACACACCCCAAATGAGTGTGCGCAAGTATTACATTATATATATATATATATATATATATATATATATATATATATATATATTTTACTCGTGTTTTCACAAGCTTTCATTTGACACCACACTCGATAACCAGTAAAAAAATTTTTTTTTCACTTCCGATTTCACCCCTCAAAACGAACCCCTTAAGTCAAAATTTATGTTACGGTGGTATAAAATGATCAGTGACTTCACAAAACATACCCCAAATGAGTTTCAACAAAGTTTGTTTCCAATCTTTACTGAAATCTGATGACCTTGAAAATTTTTGTTTTTTTTTAAATACCAGATAAATTATTAAAGGTAATGCACTCGTGATAATTTTCGTTCAATCTACCCCCCGTGAAGAATATTCCAGGATTTTTTCAAAATTTTTTGATAAGTACTTTTCGAGATAAGGCGCGGGACAGTATACAAATATAGTGGAAAATTTGTGTAAACAATTGTTTTATTATTTTTTCACATTTCACATAGTAACCTGAATTAAATAATCAGCAATTACAAAATACATTAAATAATGAAAAAAAAATGTCCTACCTTAATGTGAAAAAATGTTATATATTAGTGACTGGAGACCAAGGTTAATTCAGGTTAGCAAGATCAGCCTTACCGTGATTTTTTCTAGTCAATCTTTCAAAATTAGACCATTTTAGGCCTATTCAAAAAAAAAACCTTGTGATTTGTTCTTTTCGTGTTGTTTTCCACGAAGAAAATTTCACTGTAAATGTAGCATAATTATCTCGGCCCATGCGCATAAACGAACCTAGTTCTCCTGAGCAATTTCGATCAGTGGTTGTCAATAGCGTAGTAGACTTTCGTATGCTTGTTTATATGCTTGTTTATATACAAAAAAAACGTGTAAAACGGCCTCCCCCCGATATTTTCTCGTAAGTCTTTCAAAATTAGAGCATTTTAAGCCTATTCCAAAAAAAACCCTTTTTCTGAAAAGCCCGCATAACAAAGTTTTACCAAAGTTTTTATTGGCGGTTTCCTACAAACCTACTTCACTTTTCCGCATAATCGCCGTTCACTTTTAAGCACTTTTCGTAACGCTGCTACAGCTTCTTTAATCCCTCTGCCTAGAAATTCTCCGCCTGGGAATTAAACCAGTTGACAGCGGTCTTGAGTTCCTCGTCGTCTTTAAACCGTTATCCACCAAGCCACTGTTTCAAGTGCAATCGCCCATCAGACCTTAGTTTTTGGTCCACTTATTGAACGATTCCATCGGTATGGATAGTGGGCCTGCCACGTCATCATGCACATTTGAGCGGCCATTTTTGAAGTCTCGATATTTCCTTCACTCATTACTGTATGCGCAACTAGGCACAACTCCCGATAAATTTGAGCAGCTGATGATCCTTTTGCACACAAAAATCGAATCACAGCAAGCACTTTTTAACTGACGGGAGCAACGACTTTCGCGGACATTGTTGTTTACATTCACCGATAGGCGAACAACTACTGAATCAAAACAATAACTTCAATGGCTTCAAAAACAATCAATAGATGGCGTTGCATGTGTACAACTTTGTTCAGACCCGCCATTATTTAAATATAAGCAAACAACCATTATTTTTTGAATACGCCTCGTATATAGACACAGTACCGATGAACATTGAACTAGTGTAACGGTAAACCATATTTTAAGAGTTGCCTCTGCTTTACTACTCATTTTACTTTAAAGATACGACCATTAAAAAGATTTATAAGATACAGATATAAATGTGACTAATGTAATAAATACCATATTTTATATGATTTTTTTGCACAGATATCTGTTTTCAAAATGGTATATAATTTCTTAACATATTATTCAGGACCCCAGGCTGAGAAATATTATAATCTTGACGACGACTGCATGATATAAAAATCGCAAAATTTCTGTTCGCATTGTGAGTAGTAACATGTAGGCTAAAAGGTTTTTGGTCTGACACATAAATGTCGCTCCTTTCAAAAAATCCATAGATTTTTAGGAAGTACCAACCTTTAAACGATACGTATCAAAATTCATGATATTTTGATGATTAGTTTACAAGTTACAATAGTTTTAGTGACGCTGCTTTTGATATTTTCAAAAAAATGGAAAAAAATCGAATTTCGTGTATTGACTCAACACTGTACAGACACAAATGATGCTGAACGCTCTGGACGCCCAAATGAGGTGGTTACACCGGAAAATATCAAAAAAATCCACAAAATTGTTTTGGATGACCGTAAAGTGAAATTGTGTGAGATAGCTGACACTCTAAAGATATCAAAAGAACGTGTTGGTCATATTTTGCTTAGATATTTGGGCATGAGAAAGCTCTGTTCGAAATGGGTACCGCGTTTACTCACAGTGGACCAAAAACAACAAAGTGTTGATTCTGAGCGCTTTGGACCTGTTTAAGGGCAATAAAAAGGATTATTTCATGCAATGGATGAAACATGGATCCACCACTGCACACCGGAATCAAATTGGTAGTTAGCTGAGTGGACAGCGGCGGGTGAATGCCGCCCGAAGCGACCAAAGACACAACACTCGGCTGGAAAGGTTTTGGCATCTGTATTTTGAGAAGGGATAAACCATCGGTACCGAATATTATATAAAGTTATTGGTGCGTTTGAAGGCAGAAATCGCAAAGAAATGGCCCCAAATGAACAAGAAAAAAGTGCTCTTTCATCAAGACAATGCACCGTATCACAAGTCAGTGGCTACTACGGCAAAATTGCAGGAATTAAAGTTTGAATTGCTTTCTAATCCACCGTATTTTCCAGATTTGGCCCCCAGCGACTATTATCTATTCGCAGACGTCAGTTTGTTCGTCTGACATTAACCTAACCAACATACACAAGTTGAGTCCGCCAAACATTAGCGTCTGTATTGTATCGTTCAGTGATCATGTCGACTTTTGTGCCTGAAAAAGAACATTTGCGGCACACATTGCTTTTCTTATTTAATCAAAAGAAAAATGCTGCAGAAAGTCATCGTTCGCTGGTAGAAACATATGATGAACACGCTCCGTCGATTAGAACATGTGAGATATGGTTTCGACAATTTAGACGTGGTGACTTCAATGTGAAAGACAGTGCGCGCTCTGGTAGAGCACAAAAGTACGAAGACGAGGAATTGCGGGCGTTACTGGATGCTGATCCAACTCAAACACAACAGCAATTGGCAAAAGCATTAAATGTGTCACGAAAAACAATCAGCAGACGTTTACGAACAATGGGGAAGATCAATAAACTCGGTAAATGGCTCCAGCACGATTGGAATGAACGGCAAATTGAAAATCGTAAAGTCACTTGTGAAATGCTGCTTCAACGCCACGAAAGAAAATCATTTCAGCACTGAATTGTGACGGGTGACGAAAAATGGATTTATTTTGAAAACCCGAAGCGGAGAAAATCGTGGCTGTCACCTGGCAAAGCCGGTCCTTCAATACCAAGGCCAAATCGCTTCGGCAAGCAGACCATGCTTTGTGTCTGATGGGACCAGAGCGGTATTGTGTATTATGAACTCTTGAAGCCCGGCGAAACTGTTAATGCACAACACTATCGCCAACAAATGATTAATTTAAATCACGCATTGATCGAAAGACGACCGGAATGGGCCAGAAGACATGGCAAAGTGATTTTATTACACGACAATGCGCCGTCTCACACAGCAAAACCAGTGAAAGACACCTTGAAAATCGCTTGGATGGGACGTCCTTCCGCACCGCCGTACTCTCTCGACCTGGCGCCATCTGACTATCACCTCTTCGCATCAATGGGGCACGCGCTTGCAGAACAGCACTTCAGCAATTTCGAGGAAATTGGAAAATGGTTCGGCGAATGGGTTGCCGCAAAAGACATGCAGTTTTTCTGGCATGGTATTCATAATTTACCTGAAAGATAGGCGAAGTGAGTAGAAGCCAATGGCCAATATTTTGAATAAATAAAAAATGAATTTCCCTTGAAAATTACGTGTTTTTCTTTACCACAAAAACCGGCAAAAACTTATGCATACATCTATGTATTATATACAATAATAAACGCTCAATTTTACCTGAGAAACGCGATCGTTTTCAGACCGAGAGAAATAAATAGATAATTTATGGTTTTTATGTAGGGCGCAAGAACCGAAAATATCTTAAATAAAATAAAATAAGATTTATGTTTTACTCTATTGTTGCAGGTACGAACAACAGCCAACAGAGCTTCGCATGCATCAGTAAAAAAGCATATTGAAAAAGGTAATATATATGTAATATATATGTAAGTACTGTTCTAATAAACAGATAACACAAGCTCCTAAAATACTTTCCAAATTGTTTATGAAAAATAAAATAACATTATTAAACAAATTTTGATGATACGAGGATGGACTGAAAACTTCGCGGCCTAGTCAAGAAAACAAAATAAAATACATACAATCTGAGGACCCACCTAGCGGAAACCTTAGAAAATCCGAGTTCGTTGGCAATAATGTTTTGTGTTCGTTCATACGAGATGTCTATAGTGTCTGCAATCTCCCTGATAGTTAATCTACGGTTTTTCAATATGAGATCACACACTTTGCCGATGTTTTCTTCAGTCGTAGACGTCGTGGGCCGGCCGGAGCTAAAGTCATTTTTGATGCTCTCTCGTCCATGTTTAAATTCTGCAACCCATTTTTTCACAGTGGAATATGACGGAGCAGATTCTCCTAGTGTTAATCTTTTTTTAAACAGGTACTTGATGACCGCACGTTGTTCAATTTTTTCCATTTTTCCAAAAAACGCTGCACTTGGTCTCACTAAACTCGTTCTAACCTAAAAACCACAAATTCTACAGCAACAAAATTTTACACTGTGACAACCAAAGAAAGTATGAAACTTATCGAGGGTACTATAATAAAAATGTCATTATTTTTTGGTGAGGCCAAGAACTTTTCAATCCATCCTCGTATTTTGGGAAAATGTTTTATTATTATACTTAGTCGTTAGCACCCTATTAATTCTAATACTTTTTATGACCAAGACATATTCATGAAACTAAATATTAATATAGACAGTAAACATAAACAGTATTATCTATTGTATGGTGTGCATTTTTTGCAATGTCACGGAACACTTTTAAAAATTATATTAGAAATGAACAGAATTTTTTTCAATAAGGGGTCACGATAATGGTGGTTAATTTCTAACATTTAATAAAATTCATTGTTCATGGTGATTTAATTAAACGAAAGGAAATTCGATGTATGGTAAGTTTGTCGATTTCCTAAATTCGACCTTTCTCATTTCCAAATTAAAATAAATTGTAGTTTTATTTTTGCATATACTTATTAAGTTTGTAATCAATTATACTGTCAAAAAAAAATTAAAATATGAAAACCGTGATCTAAGAATTAAAATAAACTGTATGTACAAATTGAGGGATCTTATGAAGAAATAAATAAGATAAATTGTAAATTAAATCATTTAGTTTAAAGACACATTTCTATAATTTTAATTATTCAGCACTTACATTGATGCCGATTTGCAGTATCAGTATTAAAATTTATTTCAAATAATTTATTATATAATTGCAGTTATTTACCTCTTCGTTTAAATTGTATTTCATACGTAGTAGCATCGAAGTATACGATAAACGGCAATGACAACAGGTAAAGCTCACGTCCTACTATCCAGATAATACCCTCTTCTACCCGGCTTAAGCACATTGTCAATAAAGGACGATAAACGAAACCATAGTAAGATCTGCTCTCATGTATGCATACATGTACATGGATCTAGGTATGTCTAACCAAACGCAATAAAAATTCAAGCTGTCCTGTATCTTTGAACATAACATTATTGTATTTTTAACTATAAGACAACCCATGTCATTCTAAATATCGTAATAGTACTGAAAGGAATTAGTCCGAACTAGAAAATAAATTAATAAATAATTTGATACGACTAACTTTTTGTATTCAAGTTATAATTAAATATTTTCTTACATAACGCATGAGACTTGCACTTATTTTTATGTTACCACCAATATACTATTATGATTATTTTACATTTTTTGCTTAAACAATACATCTCAGAGTTCTTTACACCATGAATAAAATATATTTTGTCAGTCAAGATTAATATCTAGGTATACGATACATCTCTGTCATCAATTATAAATTTTATTTATACAGACATATTATTTTCTATAAATTAGCATTATTTTGTGCTTTGTCCAATATTTATCTAGAATTAGGTCTATGATTAACCTTCGCGAGTCAAACACACTGGACGGTCATCCACTTCTTCTTGAAGTGCCATATCTGATACGGACCTAGACGACCTTCTCGCCTTTGCCTGTGGTTGATGTCTTTTTTAAGTGTTTGCATAAAGAGGACCTATAGGCTAATGCCGGTTCAGAACGGTTTAAAGGGAGAGAGCTTTACTAGACATAATATTATGGGTGGTTTGCCATTGCCTTTCCGAGAGAGTAGACCGTCACTCGATATAAATTTTATTTTATTATTTATTTTTTTACACATACATGACACGAAGCTCTTACTGCTTCAAAATTGTTTTATTTTTGTAACTGGAACTAACTTTTGATACTTAATTAATAATTTAATATTTTCTTACGCAATAACGTTATTGGACTTATTTTTCTGTTACTAACTTATACTATCATGATAGTTTTATGTTACATTATTTATTTTACATTTTTTGCTTAAACAATATATCTCACAATTCTTTAATTAATGAATACAATATATGTCCTTGTTCACAATATTAAGGTATACGATACCCCTTTTGGCTTTTTAATTAACAATTATTTTAACATATATATATATATATATATATATATATATATTATATATATATATATATATATATATATATTATTTATATATATATATATATATATATATATATATATATATATATATTTATATATATATATATATATATATATATATATATATATATATATATATATATATATATATATATATACATATATATGACTATTTTCAGTAAACCAACATTATTTTGTGAACACCTATTTACAATTATGTCCAGTATAGAACTTAGTAGAAACGCTAAGTGACGATCTTGCAGGCCCCAAACTTTTTCCTTTTGTGGCCAACTTAACTCAAATAACAGGTTCGGGTTTAAAAAATTTCATAAATATTTTATAATTGATTTTAAATTGTTCTCTAAAAGATGTATAATTTATCACTTAAAATGTTGTTAACTGGGTCTTTAAGTAAAAAAAAGTTTGATTGTATAAAGTCATTCATATTTTATATGTCAGAAAATTACATTTTCGTGGTTATATAATAATTCTCTATGTTCGTACATAATAGAAAAGGCTCATTTTTTAAACTTATATTTATTTTAATGCCAACGTCAGGTTTTTTATGCACCTTTGACACTTTTTGATCAGAAAATTATTTTATGTTTTTAAAAAATGATTAAATGAAGAAGTTGTATTTTGTGCATTACAATATTATTATATATGATACAATTATTATCCTCAATTATTAGTTACTTATTATATGGCTTTTTTCTACCAATTTACGTTACTTTACACTATTTCTTACACTTATCAACAATTATATCCCCCATTAGTACTGGTGATTCTAGCTCTATTGGCGATGGTCTTGCGGCTCAATTAATTGCAACTAGAAAGACTGACGAGAAAGAATTATACTTTTCATCTTAGTTCCTAGAGCGTGGAAGCTAAATTTTTTGAACCAATTCTGATTATGTTACAGACATTTTAATGGTTTTAGTTTTAGTTATGTCATGTACGACAACAGCAATGACGTGACCCTGTAAATTCATAAAAATTGTCTCCGCCTTCAGCCTGATTGTCATATAAGACCTACTTTTTCGTGTATCAGTTAAATCAACGCAAATTATTATTATGACATAACTGTGATAGAAGCAACAATTCGTAATTTAAATTTATTAAAACTAAGAATTGTCATTGCTCATTTCTTTATACATAATAAAATATGCCAAATTAGTCAATTTCAGCATTTTTCGAACTGGACGAAGAAAACGCCTGATAAGTAAAAAAAGCAGTAACGAGATTTTTTCTTGATATACACATAGTATTAAAAAACTTAGTTAATAAGGTCCGAAATACCAACAGAAATTTTCAAAAATATGACAATATCAAAACTTCGGAAACCTCTCTGTGCAGTCATAAAAGATGAAGAAAGGGGTTAACCTCAAAACGAAAGTTACAGAGCTGAAAATTTGCTTATATCTTTGTTTCGACATTCTAAAAATTAGCTCAAAAGTCTCATAGAATCTCGTATCCGCGAGTCAAGTTATTCAAGGTAAAACATCTCGAACATCGTTTTTTTTTTTTGCAGATGTTGCAAATGATGTTTGAAGCATAAAATTCTCTACAAATTTAGTCTCAGGCAATGTTTTATATAATTAACGTTCTCGAGATAGAGTGCTAGGAGTGGGAAGCCCATCCGTATATAGGATAACGCTTGTCGACTGTGGAATTAAATATATCTTAGAGTTTATAAAATTAATTATTTACAAATATTTATAATTATTAAGAAACTAGAATTATTTATTTATTTATAAATGATATTTATAAATATTATTCATAAATAAGACATCCGTATGATAATATTTAGTTAATTTATGTAAATAATAAGATATTAAAATGAAATAGTTTAAATACTTTGTAATTACATTTTCATTTGTTATAGTTACATGTTAAGTAGGAAAAAGATTAAGTATTTTTCTTTTTCGAACAGTGTAAATGCTTGGATATACCTACCTATGTTATTTCTGGGGTGAATATTACAAAATGAGATCCTGGAACCCACAGCAACATTATTGCCACCAGCACCAGAAGAAACTACTCGGTACAATCTGCTGTCATTGCAAGAAACGCTGTGGTGCGAACTGTGGATGTAGAAAAGTAGGGTTTCAATGTTCCTAAGTTTGTGGCCAGTGAAGGAACAAGCATGCCTCAATGCTTCATATCCAAATGATTTTGATGAAAAAACTGAATATGTACCTGAGGTCCTTGAGGCTTTAGAACCAAAAAATATGACGGACAACGAGGATGATGATAACGGTCCAGAAATTCAATTTGAGTGACAAGAAGAGGAAGACGACGACGAAGAAGAGGAATATTAAGCTACATGCCTGCTATGGATAATCAGAGTAAAAAACTAAAATTGCCTTTTTGCCATTTTAACTTAAATAAATTCTAATAGGTTTACGATAAACTTATGATAAATAAAAATGCAATTACAATGTTTTTAAAACTATTTCATTTGAATATCTTATGATTTATATTATTATATAAATTAACTAAATATTATCATACGGATGTCTCATTTATGAATTATATTTATAAATATATTATTATACTCGTAAATAATTAAATTCATAAACTGTACTATGCGTTTGATTCCACAGTTGACATATACGGATGGGCAGTTCTCATTCTTCGCGCCTGGACTAAATCTGTAGAGAATTTTATGCTCTACAAGTTTTGTAATAACTTCAAACATTATCAAAGCATAAGAAAAGAGAGCGTTCTTTACGAGTGGCGGTCGACGGATTTCTTTCTAACATCTTCACTATCAACGCCGGTGTGCCCCAAGGCTCCATACTGTCTCCTACTCTCTTTCTCATTTACATTAACGAAAAGACCGAGAAACCAATCTACAGCTTTGCAGATGACAGTACGCTTATCTCGGACATCGGCTACTCAGGCGAATATCCACAGCCAGCAGGGGGTCGTTCAACTTAATAAAGACCTGGAAGAAATCTATCTTGGGGGTGACAATAACCAAGTGGAATTTAACGCTACAAAAACCCAGGCGGTAATTTTTTCTAAAAAGTTAACGTTGCTGAACCCGACATAGTCATGTCTGGGTACTCCATTCCCCTAGCATCGTCACTCAATTTGTTGGGTATTAATTTGGGAGCAAATATGTCCTGGCATGAACATGTGGCAGGCATAGCAAGGAGCGCTTCTCAAAAGTTGGAAATATTATTTCGAACCAGAAAGCGTTACACTCCGCAACAACTGTTAGTTCTTTACAAGGCTCAGATTCGACCAACTATAGAATACTGCTCCAATTTGTTGGATTCTGTTCAGAGAAGAGCTGTTCGTCTGATTGGAGACCCGAAACTGACCGGCGGCCTTGATTCACTGGAACATCGAGGAACGGTTGGCGACTTGAGTCTGTTCTACAAGTATTTTCATGGAAAGTGTTCGAAGGATGTAGCCCGCTTAATTCCTCCCAGAGCGGTGCATGTTAGAAATACACGTCGAGCTAATACTTCATATCCATATGAGGTGCAAGCTGAACCGCGTACAACGCTTTTCAAGCAGTCTTTTATGTGGAGAACATTATCTCTTTGGAATAATTTGGCCAAGGCTGTGTTTCCCGCCGAGAACAATTTGAATCGCTTTTTCCGCACACATGCCGCTCCTGAAGCGCTTTAGAGACTTCTCTGTAGCACGTGTGCTAGACCCATAAAAAAAAAACAAGATAATTGCAAAAAAAAACCTATTTTCGTAATGTTTGACCATCAATATCTTAACTCGCGGACACGAGATTCTAAGAGATTTTGAGCTAACTTTTAGAATCTCAAAATAAAGATTTATGCTCGGCTTTATAACTTTCATTCCAAGACTGAATCCCTATTTGACTGGACCATCTACAAAACTTCCGTAACTCAGCACAGATAACAGTAGCCATTATGTTAGTTATATGTAGGTACTTGGAAAATATGGTTTTAGTTTTATCGCTTCAACTGCACATATGATTTTGCGAACTTCAGTACATTGTAAATATTATAAGCCGTTTCATATGAAGTTCGTGCCATAATAAGTGGTGTAGGTAGTAAGTCACGACGATAAATGAAATTTCAATTTTAGTTTAAAATAGATTTTGCAAGAGAACACTTGGTTTAATACAGCTGCGACAGTAAAACAGTAAGGCAGTTAGTCAAAATAAAGGCAGTTAGTCAAAATTTCACCAAATCCACCATACCGCCACTCACACGGCCAGATAATTCTATTGCAACGACACCTGTTGAGAAAGCGAACTTGTTGGCTGAACTCTTTGCTTCACATTCTACTGTCGATTTCCAAGGAAAAACACCACCTACTATTCCCATAGTGCAGTCAAGGATGCCCGATATTGTCTTCAGGCAGCGTATCATAAAACGTATTTTGATGAAGCTAGACACCAAAAAGGCTTCAGGCGCTGACGGAATACCTGCCATAGTTCTCAAGAACTGTGCGAGGGAACTAACACCAGTTTTTTTCTGTAGACTTTTCAACCTATCCTACAGAAAGGGAATATTTCCTTCCTGCTGGAAATGTGCCACAGTTCAGCCGATACCTAAAAAAGGCAAGAAGACCTTGCCAAATAACTACCGACCAATCGCACACTACTCTCAATAATATCGACAGTCATGGAAAAGGCTATCAATCAGCATCTTCTAAAATATCTTGAAGGATTCAACATTATTAGTGATCACCAATATGGCTTTCGTAAAAATAGATCAACAGGAGATCTTCTGACTTATGTAACACATGTTTGGAACAACGCAATTGAACACTTTGGAGAATCTCGAGCGGTTGCTCTTGACATATCCAAGGCATTTGAGCGTGTTTGGCACGATGGGCTGTTGGCTAAGCTACGTTCTTATGGTATGTCTGAAAAGTTCTGTTTGTGGCTCTCATGTTTCCTCAGAGAGCGTTCTTTACGAGTGGCGGTTGACGGATTTCTTTCTAACACTTTCACTATCAACGCCGGTGTGCCCCAAGGTTCCATACTGTCTCCTACTCTCTTCCTCATTTATATTAACGATCTGCTGGAAAAGACCGAGAATCCAATCTACAGCTTTGCAGATGACAGTACACTTATCTCTTCGTTCACTTTGAACGCTCGGACATCGACTACTCAGACGAATATCCGCAGACAGCAGGAAGTCATTCAACTTAACAAAGATCTGGAAGAAATTCTATCTTGGGGGTGACAGTAACCAAGTGGAATTTAACGCTACAAAAACCCAGGCGGCAGTTTTTTCTAAAAAAGTTAACGTTGCAGAACCCGACATAGTTATGTCGGGGCACTCCATCCCTCTAACATCGTCACTCAATCTGTTAGGCGTTAATTTGGGAGCAAATATGTCCTGGCATGAACATGTTGCAGGCATAGCAAGAAGAGCTTCTCAAAAGTTGGGAATATTGTTTCGAACCAGAAAGCTTTACACTCCACAACAACTGTTAATTCTTTACAAAGCTCAAATTCGACCAACTATGGAATACTGCTCCCATGTTTGGAGCTCCGCTCCCAAACATACACTGCATTTGTTGGATTCTATCCAGAGAAGAGCTGTTCGTCTGATTGGACACCCGGAACTGACCGACGGCCTTGATTCGCTGGAACATCGAAGAACGGTTGGCGACTTGAGCCTATTCTACAAGTACTTTCATGGAAAGTGTTCGAAAGATGTGGCCCGTTTAATTCCTCCCAGAGCGGTGCATATTAGAAGTACACGTCGCGCTAATGTTTCACATCCGTATGAGGTTCAGCTTGTTACTCCTCGTACAACGCTTTTCAAGCAGTCTTTTATATGGAGAACATCATACTTTTGGAATGGTTTACCCAGGACTGTGTTTCCCATCGAGTATAATCTACAGCGATTCAAGAACAACGTGAATCGCTCTCTCCGCACACGAGTCGCTCCTGTAGCGCTTTAGGGACTTCCCTGTAGCATGTGTGCTAGACCCATAAAAAAAAAAAAACAAAAAAAAACACTTCAATTAAAAAGAGTGCTTGATACAAATGCTTTAATGCATATTTACTATGCAATGACATATTCCCACATTTCCCAAAGTATCATGCTTTGGTGAAAGTGTAGTAAAACGTCTAACATTTGCATACTTTAAAAAGGAAACTTATAGTTAGTTTTCAATCGGTGTATAGCCTGTCCCAAAATATAAAATCCTGATTTTTGCCGTTTTAAGTGGGCAATATAAAAAATTCTGACCTTTTGTTTATGACAGGTTGCAGAGATGGACTTAAGAATTTTATTCATTATTGCAAATAAATAAAATTATAAGTGTTTTTGGAGATGTTTATTTATAGATGCATGTAAAAACAAATGGATTAGAAGTACAAATATACAGTTTGAATGAATAGGGTTTACAAGAGGGGACATATTGTATAAATAAAAAAATATATTTTAACTTAAGCCTAATTTGGTTTCACTATCACGGTCATCAGCTGAGGTAATTCTCAGTGGTTTTATATTATTTACATAAATATATGAATCTTCAACTTTAACAACGTGCTGAATGGAATTCTTCCAGCTTTCACAAGGTATATCATTTATAACTTTTTTTACTAATCCAACCACTAACACGCTTAAAAAGTAGGAGAAACATTTTGTGCCCTTATTTTTGATTTAACTTGATGCCAAATATGTTCAATTGGATTAAACACACAATAATACGGAGGAAGCCGCAAAACAGTGTGTCCCATTTTTTCAGCCATACTATAACAAACATATTTCTTTTTTAATTTATAGTCTTTCAAAACTTTCAAAATATCACTTTTTTTATAACTAAAGTCAAAATACATGTCATTTTCTAACATATATTCCTGTATTTCCGATTTGGTGTTGACTGCATTAGGAACTTTATTTAGTAGGCGACTATGGTAACTTGCATTGTCCATAACTAAAACACTCTGTTACCTTTGGCAAAAGGGAACTTTGAAACCAATTTTGAAAAAGTTCTGATGTCGTGTCTTCGTGATAGTCCAAACTAAAATCTTTTATGTTTTTTGCAGATAATAGTATACAATTTGAAACCCAGCTCTTTTCAGATCCAGCATGAAAAATGGTTATTCGTTTACCTTTATTTGAAGGTGCGCTAGTCTGACATTTTGTACTGCTGTCAACCCACCCTTTTTGCACAGTGTCATGGGTATCGAGCCATGTTTCGTCAAGGTAAATTATTGGTCAATTCTCTGATCGATACTTTTTAATTTTTTGTAAATAAGTATATCGCAAGATTGGTAATCTTTGTGATTCCATCACTACTTGCCTTTTGTTGATTTTTCGGAACGTAAATCCCATTCTTAAGAGAATCCTGTGAAGGGTTGATCGGCCACAATGTATTATTGGTCCCGTCCTGTACCAGTCTTAATTTTATTTTGTCTAGGCACCAACTGCTCTTCATACATAAAATATATTTTTCTCCTGATGACTTTCTTTGCTTATTCAAATTTCTTTTTACCAAACTGTCGTAAACATTTTTCACTATTTGTTTAACATCAAGTGATAAATCTTTTCTCTTGCGATAGCCACTATTGCAATTTTCCCACGGACGCCACATAATTAAAATAGAACCATTACGTTGTAAGTTGTAGGTAAAACTAAAAATAAAAATAATAGAAAGTATCTTTCGAATCTTAATAGGGACCTGTGGTTATTAGGCCTATATTATCAAATACTTAAAAGGCTCCAAACCGGGTTGCCAGGTAGTAAATATATAGGTAAAAATAGATCCAATATGATTGCAGGTGCAAGTAAGGGCGGTACACAAAGCAGGTAAAATAAAAATACGTTTATCGTAATACCTAGCAACTATGCACAAAACCATGATACGGTTGTTTATTGCCCCATTGAAAAAGCAAAAAGGTAGGATCTTATATCTTGGGATTTACTTTACGCGTGAAGCATGAAGAAGTGTTTTCGTTTATTCTAAAATTTTGACTCTACCGTCTATTTATATTTTTAAGTGTATAGTATACATTGAAACGAACTTTAGGAAATATATCGTTTTAACCACAAATTATAACGCTCATACCAGAAAAGGAAATGTTTTATGATTCCGAGACACAAAACTACTACTTTCAAAAGCTTGAGCGTGAAACAATTTAAGACAAAACTAAAACACCTTTTAGTAAAAAATGCATACTATTCTTTTAATGAATTCATGAAATAAGTGAAAATACGGACAATAATATATCAGAATACGTTAAAAGGAAGAAATGTGAAGTAAATGTGGTTCACGTTTGATCTTGACTTTATGATTTGCAGTTTTTATGGATAGTTTTTGTTTTGTCATTTCGGATTATTTACAATTCTTTTTTTTTTTTGGTTTGTGCTTTTGGGCTACTAGTATTTTGTTATATTTATTTTTGTCGAGTGGAGTTTCGGATTGCGAAGTGTGTACACGTGAATCGAACGCCAGGCAATAGTCAACTCGTTCAACGAGCATTATTACGGTAATGTTTCGATCTATTTAATTATTTTGTAGATTACAAACGAGAGGGACTAGAAATAAAGCAGTGTGTAGTGTTAGAATTAAGACAATAAGTAAAAAATTTGGTGGTTTATGAGAATAATTCTGTAAAATTGTATGAAGCTAACGAAACAATAAGCGACGACCTTGATCGTTTTTCTGTTTACGGTGATAAGAAATGTAAACAACAGTTTTTTTCTTTTTCTCCCGTGTTTGAAAATGGAATATACCAGGAACACACGTAAAGTTTTTATAACAGAAAGAACAATGGATCGCGATGATTATACCTCAGAAGACTCGAAAAGAGGAAGAGTCGAAGAAAAAGAAGAGCCAATGGGATTATTCAAGAAGAGTAAAAAGCTGATGAGAACACCACAGGAAGAGAAAAACGAAACAGTAGATAAGATAGACAATTTGATAGAAATGATCAGAGAGCTAATATCAGATATAAAGAATATAAAACAAAATCAGAAGAGATACCAACAAGAGTTGAAGGAACTAAGAAAGGAGAATGAAGTATTGCAAGAGGAAAATAAGATAATTAGAGAAAACATGAGAAATATGGATTTGAAGATGAGTAGACTGGAAAAAGACAACGTAAGGAATAATATTGTAATATCGGGAATGAGATTTGAAGCGAATAGTGATAAAATAGGAGCGACTCTATACAAGATAGAACTTGGAAATACGGGAGATAAAGAAGCTGTAATGAAAAATAAAAACAAAAGGAGAAATCTAAGAGAGAGAGTTTACATAAACAACAATTTAACAAAAGATGAACGGGAAATACAAAGGAAATTGAATCATACAGCAGAGAACGAGAGAAAGATTCGAAAAAGGGTGAAAATAGGATATCAAAAAATCGTAATCGATGGAAGAGAATATAAATGGGACATTGAGGAAGAAATACTGAAAGAACAAACAAAGAATACTACGACCATCAAGTAAAAAAACTGAGAAAAAGGAGAGAGATAGGTAGATTGACGACGACCCTGGCAAAGATAAAGGATACGGATGAGAGGACTAGTCAAATGAATACAAGTAAGAAGGTAATCAAAGAAATAGATAGGAAGAAAGAAATGGGAGATAATTATCGAGGTATTAGATTGAGAACACGGAATAATAGGAGAATAAACGGAAAAGAGGATGAACTGACAGAAGAACAACAAATGCACTATGTAGGAATCACAGAAAGAGAAAGGAAAGGAAATGGATGCAAAAAATTAGAAGGAAATGTCATAAGAGAAGAAGACAATATTATGAAAATAGGGAGGGAACACTATAAAGATCTATCAGATGGAAATGACATAGCATACAAAAATCAACATAGAGACATAATAACCGGAACAAGACACAGAACTTACACAAACAACAGAAGAAACTAATGCAGAAGAAATAAAAGAGGCAATCGGCAATTTGAACAGGATGGAAGGATATAGAAGGAAATATGGAAAAGACAGATATAGAATAACTCAACTCCACGGGCTTTACACTCCTATTAAAAGGGGTAGAAAGGCATAAGGAATAAGTAAGTAAGTAAGTAAGTTATTTTTTAATTATAAACCTAAGTTTTAGGATAATTAATTGACGAGAGGTACAAGAACTAACTAACGAAAAGTGCATTAATTCCACTGGTAAAATAGATACTGGCACGTAATTAATACATTACTTCCCAAGCAGTGGGGGCGTTGATTTTAGGTCACGACTTTGCGACTTCTTTGAGTTAGTTTTACGTGTTATTATCGAGAGGCGCTATTTATTAGTATTTTTCAACAATTGTTTTTGCTACAGAGATATACACGTTTCAATACATTAAGTGATTTCTATAACACCCTGTTTATTCTTACAATATTAAATATATTACTGCTTAAAAATAACAAATTGAGTTGAAGTTTGCAACTCCCATAATGCATGACTAACTGTTATAATAATTTACTATGCATCTGCCCTCAAACTGAAACATGATATTGTTTCAGCTATATTGTTCTAGCAATATTCGTAAAACGTGAAATTGCTAATTCTCGTATATTGTTTATACTGCGACCCTTTTATACTAAAACGAGCGTTCTGGCTAATATTTAAAAACAATTTAGTTTCAGTTTAACTATAAAATTTTAAGCTAAAACAATAATCAAACAGATTACTTTAAGGTAATTTAAAAAATAGGTGGATTATCTTGATTAAAGTGCTGTTTTTTTTTACTCAAAAACTAGAACTTTTAGAGAAAATATGTAAGATGCAAAAAATACTTGCTTTTATTTGTAGAATTACCACGTATTTTCGGAATTTTTGAAGCACCTTTTAACAATCCCTAATTTTTTTTTACTATTTTTTTCATATATATACATATATTATATATATATATATATATATATATATATATATATATATATATATATATATATATATATATATATATAGTTGACACTGTTTATAGTGAAACTCTATATAGTGAAAAACTCTTTATAGTGCAATTTTTTCAAGACCTAGAATATTTTAATGAAATTTCATGTAAAAAGCCCTGCATATAGTGAATCTGTAAAATAGTAACACTCTATATAATAAAATTTTTACCGGAATTTTATGTATACATTTGTATGCATTTTTGAGATCTTGGCCATTTCGGGTTTCCCATTTTTATCTAACATTAGCACGAATTCCATTTTTATTACGCATTCTTTTGAAAAGGTTCTTAACGCGTTTATAACGCCTAATGGTTGGAAATAAATCAGGTAGATTTCTGTGAGAAACCCGGGGAATAACCCATTTTATAGAAACCCGGGGAAAACCCATTTTATAGTCGAGGCCTAGTAATTCGCAAATTCAGGTTCAGTTTCTTTTTGTTTAAGAATCAAGTAAGATGTCCAAGCGAGTGTGTTTAAGTTTAGCTGAGAAAATTAAAGTTTTGGAGGAAGTTGATAAAGGCTGCAAAAAAATTGATGTTGCTGCAAAATTTGGTGTTTCTCCAAGTTGCGTCTCTCTGATAATAAAAAGTCGCTACAGTATCATCAAGAAACCTAGTGTTCCAAGCAGTCGAAAAAACGAGTACTTACGAGGATGTAAATGAAGCAGTTTTACGATGGTTTCAAGTGGCCCGTACGCATCAAAACGTACCAATATCGGGAAATTTAATAAAGCAAAAGGCTCTACAATTTGCTAAAGAATTTAACTGCGTTAATTTTCAAGCTAGTGAAGGGTGGTTGAGTACCTGGAAGACTCGCAATTCAATTGTTTTCAAGACGGTGTCTGGCGAGAGTGCAAGCGTTAGTCAGGAGGACTGTGACATTTGGACTGAAACTGTTTTAAAAAGTGCATTGAAAAAGTACGAGCCAAAAAACGTTTTCAATTGTGATGAAAACGATTTGTTTTTTAAATGTTTGCCAAATAAAACTTTTGCTTTTAAAAGTGATAAATGTTTTGGTGTTAAAACAAGTAAAGAAAGGGTGACACTTATGGTTGGAGCAAACATGGATGGCTCAGAAAAACTGAGATTACTGCTCATAGGTAAAAGCAAAAATCCCCGTTGTTTAAAAGGAGTAAAAATCTCTGGAGTTAGATTACGCCAATAATAAAAAGGCATGGATGACTTCTGAGATTTTCGAAAGATGGATCAAAGAACTGGACACGAAAATGAAAAGCCAAAAGCCAAAGATTGTGATGTTTATAGACAATTGTCCTGCACATCCAGTTACTGTAAGTAAAAAATTGAGGAATATTGAATTGATCTTTTTTCCATCAAACATGACCTCCAAATTGCAACCTATGGACCAGGGTATTACAAAAAACATAAAACATCATTACCGAAACAGAATTGTTCACAAAATTGTTACTGCGATTGATAACAACCTTCCAGTCCAAAAATTGATTACCCTTAAAGAGTGTATAACCGAAGTCGCTAAAGTATGGAGTGAAAATGTTTCTCAGAAAACTATCAAAAACTGCTTTTCTAAAGCAGGTTTTACTGAAAAAATTGACGAATGGGAAGAAGAAGACGAAATGGATCTCGCTACCTTAAAAAGGCAATGGGGTATTCTACAAAAAACTGCTACCGTCGACGCAGATTTTTTACTTGAAGATTTCTTAGAAATCGACAATGATGTTGGCACGACAGATCTCCCAACTGACCAAGACATAATTAACGATATAAAAAGTATAGAAGATCATGAAGAAGAAACTGAAACCGGGGAATGTCCTGCTAAATTTAGTGAAAATGAAATAAGAAATGCATTTGACATTGTGCGAACTACTCTCAGGGGCCAGGAAAGTGTACCTGATCAAATCTTTATGCATTTGAATAAATGCGAGAATTTTGTTGAGCAACAATTATTTTTCAAAAGTAATGTTCAAAAGAAAATAACTGATTATTTTTCCTAGTACGTATGTACGTAGTATGTACATATGTATCAACAGATTTTGTATTATTCTTTTTATGTCGTATGTAGTACATACATACATACATAAAGTCCGTACGTTATATCTTTACACGTGCGTCATAGTTTTCAGGCAATATCCCAGACGACTATTATATTTTTCGTCTCTTTTTACCAATACCTACGATTTATTGGTGAAAAGAGACAAATAATATAATAGTCGTCTGTTATATGGCCTGAAAAATATGACGCACGGGTAAAGATATAACGTACGGACTTTATGTATGTATTTAGCCCTGTACATACTATGTACTATTTAAACTTTCAAATGTTTAATAAAATCTTTTCTAATAATTCAATTTTGCAATTTTTTTTGTTGCTTGTACCTTATAAAATACAAGTAAATGATTACCAATATAAAATACATACATAGCAATATATACGGATTTTTTTCTTTATATAGTGAAAAACTTTCTATGGTGAAATTTCGGTCAACATTTTGGTCTTTCACTATATAGAGTGTCGACTGTATATATGTATATATATATATATATATATATATATATATATATATATATATATATATATATATATATATATATATATACATAAATATATATATATATATATATATATATATATATATATATATATATATATATATATATATACATATGTATATATATATATATATATATATATATATATATATATATATATATATATATATATATATATTTCAAGTGCTCTTGTTGCTCCTTGTGCTCGAAACTGTGATCTTGTTGCTGCTGTCGCTTGAAGCTAACTGGAGTTAATGTATTATGTATATATATATATATATATATATATATATATATATATATATATATATTTATATATATATATATATATATATATATATATATATATATATATATATATATATATATATATCTATCTCAACTAAAAAAATTGCCTCAATACTATTGAAACTACACAAAACTTATACACACCATCCTTTTCACATCCTTCTCCTGAAGCGATATATATCTCTAGATATTTCTTTCCTATTTCAAGTACTACACTGGTACAAAATAAAATCAATATATTCTTTCTTTGGACAGTTATCAAGCCAGTTGGCCGACAGGCCGGTAAAAATAGAAAACTACCATATGTTCCTTTTTATTTAGAGACCCTGAGTAGGAAGTAATGTAAAAATTTCGAAGAATAATTTTCTCATGAATACAATATTTTTCCTTGAGAAAGGGAAATAAAAAGACCAAAACCAATACGCATCGTAGACAACAGTTAAGTTTGAATTAAAGTAAATTTAGGTTTCTTCAAATTTAGTAATATAATTTATCAAAAATTGCCTTTAAAAAAAAAAATTTCCCATTAGCTTGATGCCGAACCAAACTCTTTTTTTACCAATTTATATTTTGTATGTTTTTCAAAACAGCTAAACCTGTATCTTTATTGAGACATTCATATATTCACAAACCAATTTAACAACCTGGAAATAGCGATTTGTTATCCTTAATCTCCTTTTCGGCAATCCCTGTGGTATTAAAAATACGCAATGTACGCAGAAAAATAATTGCTTCAGAAGCAGCACAAGAAAAATTGAATTCTTAACGTAGATCTGAATTTAAATGTTTATTTAAAAACTTACTATGTGAATATTGGATGAACTGCTTATGAAATTTGCATCGATTTTAAAAATCCCGATTATATTATAGTTTTTAAAAGGTAATAATTGCGAATAGTTTAATATCGGCTACTGATGATATTACTAGTAATATATATTTAATTGTTTCTGTCTAAGAACCAATTTTTCGAAATACTTATCTATTCACTCTTCATGCAATAAAGAATCTAAAAAATAAAAAATCTATAAGGCAGGACACTATACCAGTTCATATTAAATAAAAATGTTTCTACGAAGATCGTGTACCTACCTACTTATATCGTAAACCAGTACAGATATAAAGAGGCTCACTACCGCTACTTTTTCATCTAAAATCGGTTTTGCCATTTTTCAACCGCGCCTCCGACCTCTACTATTTTCACACCATAGCCGCACACCCAGCCTCTTTTAACGGTATAACGTCGACATATGTATGACCTCGCCGTAGCTATAATTAGCGTTTCGCACCCTGAAATAATCAGAACCAGATGATCTTCCAAACCACGAAGTAACCTGAACTAACCTGAAATAGTCAGAACCAGACGATCTTCCAAACCGCGAAGTAAACCAGCAACCTAAGAGATGAGTAGACCCCCATTTAAGCATTCGCCAAGCAATCAACCTGACCCAACGGATTATATCCTTCTTTAATATATCTTTCTATTTCAGGTAAGAGCTTGTAGGTATGACACGCTGCTCGAGGGAAAAATACTTTCTTTCTCTTGCTAACACGCCAGGCATACGACCCCACCTCCCTTCCCGGTAGATAGGTTGGGCTTGCTGAGGATCCGTATTGATCAGCAGTCCATCTCTATGGAACACGCATCTAGACGTATACTGCGGACCCGTGAGAGCCGTATGCTTCTTCTTAAGGCCCCACTTCCCGGCAGAGAGGGCGGACTAGTTGTGGAGCCGTAAGGTCAACCCCCGTCTTGGTCTAACAGGTATGTTGCGAATCTGGGAAACCAGTACCCTTCTTCTTGCGGCCCCCAGTATCTAACACGTACCTAGAGGTATGTTGCGGACCCGTGAGACTAGTATACTTCTTTCTGCGTCCTACTCCTTACGACTACTACTAGAGACGTGAGCCCACCTACTCTTTCCCGACAGATAGGGTGGACTAGCTGGGGATCCGTTTTGACCAGGAGCCCGTCTCTGTCTAACTCGCACTACTGATAGGGCGAAATGCTGCCGGCCCATATAATCAACCTTCCTTCTCTCTCTAGAACACAGCTAGAGGAGTACTACAGACCCATGCGACCAGTATTCTTCTCCTTGTGAAATACACGCTGACGCTAACTAACACCCACCAGACATGATTCTGAACCAATGAACCGACTGCCTGCTATCATAACTTTCTCGTCATACTACAAACTCATCAGGTAACAAACGTAACTAGTCACGCACTGAACCCACAGTTGGATCGGAGTTGAACAGAAAACCACATACTACGCATCCAGAAAAGCTTGAGCTTGACACAGTACTGCACAGCTCAGCCAAATATGATAAAGAAAAAGCAAAAAGCGTTTTTTGTTTTAATTAAATTCAACTCTTCACCTTGCAGTTATATAAATTAACTTCTTGAAATACTTTAAACAGGTCTGTCAAATAAGCGATCATTTTTGGATGTAATCAGGTTTTCGCGCAGTTTTTCGTCTGTATTTTCAAGGAATTCCAGTACTGAGTCAAATAGATTGAAGAAACCATTCAGACAAATACCTTTTGAGAGCTTACGAACTTCTGTGTGCAGCAGCAATCGATTGTAATCTTTATCATTTTCACTGCAAAGTTGGCCAAATAATTCAAATTCAGTTTATTTGCCAATATCTACAAATTCATTAAGTGACAGAAATTAAATTTGCTCGAAATACGAGAAAAAGGATGGCACAGCGACTATAAGTAGCCGATGCCACAAGCACTTCACTATTTGGACATGTGTAGTGCCACCCTGTGACGAACATATACATTAAAAATAAATAAAAAACTAATTGTAAAAATTCTAAGAATAAAAAATTCTAAAAAATAGCAGAGCGCAAAGAGGGATTGGCGAGCACTCAGCGAAACTGAAGGCGGAGACGCGGGAAGTATATGGATAAACAGAGTAAATTTTACATAATATGACATGGTGGTCAAGTGGTACTACCTCCAAAAGGACCTCAAATTTATATACAAAGAAGTAGGTAAATATTACGTTAAATTAGAATTCTTTTGCTGGTTAATAAGTTGGTGTTTTACATAGGAAGAAAAACTTGCCTGGCGATAATTGTTTAACCTCTTGTGACAAAGAATTCCACAAATGCACAGCAACAAAAATGAAGGACTTTTGAAAGGCAGCCTTCCTGTGTTGAGGTACTCTAAAAGAATTAATGTTCCTCGTATCGTGCGGATGCGACGATTTTCCATATTTAAAATGTAGCTGTTATTTAAATAGGGTGTGATTCGATTTCAGAATGGAATTTTAAAAGAAAAACGCATACAAAAGTTTTGTATTTTTTTGATTAATCTAACATACTGGGCTGACAAAGAGTCGCCATATGTAACATCAGCATAATCAAATAAAGATAAGCCTATATACTGAGTAGTATCATTGTGACAAAGATTCCACATTCCCAACTTAAATAAAGATAAGATCAAGCTGTTGCAAAAATAATATTTGGTTTTTGATGGCAGAAGATTCCTTAGATTATACAGTTTTCTTAAACGAATATAAGCAGCCTTTAATTTAATATTAATATGTGATTGGAATGAAAGAGATTTGTCAAAAATTATTCCTAGTACCTCAGGAACTAAAGGCAAAAAAGTATTGTCAATAGAAGGTCTAAAGGTATCAAAAAGTATACCCTCTGTATTTTTATTACCGTTAAACAGCATAAAACAAGACTTCTGTGCGTTAAGCTTGAGGCTATGATCATTACAAAAATTATATATGTTATTTAGGTCCCTATTAAAATATACTAAAGAGGTACGTAACTTATTTAAAGGAAATGACATATTTATTTGAGAGTCATCGGCATACTGTTGCATTTTTGAATATTCTATCGCCTTATCAATATCTGCCACATAAAGAGAGAACAATAGTGGACCCAAGATGGACCCCTGGGGCACTCCTTTAGTAAGCGGTATGTAATTAGATTTAATGGATTTAAAATCTTTTCTAATTTCCACACAGTGTGATCGATTTTTTAGAAAATGTTCCATAAAAATAACTGACTGGCCTGAGAAGCCAAACTAGTAAAGCTTTGCCAAGAGCAGATCATGATTTAGAGTGTCAAACGCCTTACTAAAATCCAAAAGAGCTAAGCAGGTGGTTTCATTCTTGTCTTTTTTGAAACGAATATCGTTCAGTAAATTAACCAAGCTTGTAGTAGTACTAAAATAAGGTCGAAATTCCGACTGACAATTGGGTATTATTTATTTACTATTTACATATAAAAACATTTGCTGATATACATTTCGCTTCAGAATTTTTGATAAAGTTGGGAGTATACCAATTGGTCGTAGGTCCTTTGGTTCCATGGGGTTTGTCACTTTAGCACATGGTTTAATAATAGCCTTTTTCCAGATATTCGGAAAGTACCCTTCCAATATACAACAATTGATTATATTTATTAGCTGACGCGTGCAGTTTTGAAGTCAGAGTCTAAATCTTTAACTGAAATACCATCCTCGCCTATGGCATTAATAGAGATTTTATTTATGATGGCTAACAACTCTCCCTCGGTAATTAGATTAAAACTAAATTTCATTTCATTTGTTACCTTTGGATGAGTATTAGATTCATAATAAATCATTTTATTTGCTGATACGTTATTCAATCCTCCAGTACACGAAGAAAAATAATTATTTAATAAGACAGGATCGCACAAATCATCCGGAATATGACTCAACTTGTTACGTGTCAAGTTTAACTGAGCTGCTTCTGTCCAAAAGGCTTGACCATTTTTTCGAGAAAAGTGATTAGAGTATGAAATTTTTTCGCTTATAATAGCGTGCTTGTCAAAATTTCTAAGCTCCCGGTAATATTGGAGACGCTCTGGTGATCTATTCTTTAGATATTTGGAATGAGCTTTATCTCTTAACCGCATTAAAAGCTTTATATTATCAGCAATCCATACAATCTGTCATGCAATGAATTGCTTCTAATCTTATTGACTGCTCTAATAACGTAATGAAGCGACGTATGCAGGCGTTCATGCGGCTTTTTTGCAACCACATGCTGACGATGAATAACATAATGTACAGCGAGTACATTTGGTACTGCTTGTTTCAAATGCGCTATGAAACCCATATGACGCCCTGTCATTGCTGGAGCACCATTTTTTCTCTTCAAAAGACTTGTTCATGATATTAAATATCGATTCTCCCTTTGTATCGGTTTCCAAATTTTTAGTGATTAATAACTCTTGACAAATTTTTTCTTCTTTTATGAATCGACCGTATGATAAAAGTAGTGCTTCGTTATTTGGTAGAGTTGACTCAGCGAGTTGGATGGAAATTTTGCAAGTTTTTAAGTAATCGCATTATGTTATTTCAACATCTTTAGCCATTTCATCTATTCTTCTTTGTACCGAATTGTTACTTAGAGAAATTTTCTGATGATAACTGACAGTGTTTTATAATGAAGAACAGTTATAACTACCTCTTTGACTGCAGACAGGATTAATTCCTTGCCAATTGTGTGTGGTTCTTCCGCTTTTGCGATTAACAATGAAATATCATATGAAGCTCGTAGTCCATCATCTTCTGTTTTTTTAGAAGACGACGCAAAATGGCTTGATATAGTTGGCTATTTTAAATATTTTTTTTTCAGTCTTTGAAAATAGGATAAAATTTTTGTCCTTTTTATCAGCATGCATTTTATTCAAATGCTTTTATAGCCTAGAAGGCTTCATGACTCCATTTGAAAAAACTTTTTGGCAAATTAAACACACATTATTGTTATTATTATGTGCTGCAGGGAGGTCCCTAAAGCGCTACAGGAACGACCGGTGTGCAGAAAACGCGATTCACGTTGTTCTTGAATCGCTGTAAATTGTACTCGGTGAGAAACACAGTCCTGGGCAAATTATTCCAAAGGGATGATGTTCTCCATATAAAAGACTGCTTGAAAAGTGTTGTACGAGGAGTAACAAACTGAACCTCATACGGATGTGAAGTATCAGCGTGACGTATATTTCTAACATGCACCGCTCTGGGAGGAATTAAACCGGCCACATCCTCCGAACACTTTCCATGAAAATACTTCTAGAATAGGCTCAATTCGCCAACCGTTCTTAGATGTTCCAGCGAATCAAGGACGCCGGTCAGTTCCGGGTCTCCAGTCAGACGAACAGCTCTTCTCTGAATAGAATCCAACAAATGCAGTGTATGCTTGGGAACGGAGCACCAAACATGGGAGCAGTATTCCATAGTTGGTCGAACTTGAGTTTTGTAAAGGGTTTGTAGGAGAGTGCGTAAATCCATATTTCAGATATTCAATACTGTACTGCCGGCATTTAGTCTTAAAGTCAGACATTTTGAAATACAAAATTTGCCACAGTTTAAATAAATTAACTTTTTAACAGATATAGATAGACGGCTATAATGACTTCTATCACTTTCACTCACGAATATGGATTAATAGCGAAGCACAAAAAAATAGTAAGAAATTCCTAAAGCTCTCCCTGCCTTTTATAGATTTGATTTCGTGCACGCATCAACTTGTATGCCTTTGCTCGTTTGCGATGCCGGTGTATTTGCTAAGTAAACAAGTAATTACAAGCTCCCATAATTTTGTGGAAACATGCTAGATTGCGTGAATCGCGTCTTTGCGTACCAACTTGCGAAGACCGACAATACTAAACCGAATTAGGTATACCTATACTAATGTTAATTTAAATTTTTTAATGCTTATTTACGCGATAACAATAAGATAAAAAATTTTAGAGAGATTATTCATGAAAAGAGTAGGTGTTTTCAAAATATTTTATTATATTAATTTCCTAAATAGGTAAGTACGCCACGGCCACCCCTTTGACTATTTTAACGCGCACCTCACCCCGTTCTCGACTCGTTACCACTCCATGAAAGGGGGAGGCAGCACTGCCCCTATTGGGAAACTATGGTCTAGATGTAAGTCAGGTTATTTTATTTCCTGTTATAAAGCAGTTGTCATTTTCTTTAGTTCGTTTATTTTCACTTTGATTTCCTTCATTTGCCGCAAGAAAAATCCAAAGACAATGTGAAACATTAGTCGGACCCAAAAAAGTCTAATGTTTTTATAAAGAAACACAAAATTTTGGCACTTTATAGCGGCAACAGGTCAAAATAATGTCATATAACACACAGAGGGCTAATTACTATAAAAATATATATAATTTGTGTGTATATATCAAAAGTGTTTTTCAAAGTAAATTTAAAAATACTTTTATTAGAACTTAAGCATATAGCGATGCAAATCTTTCATATATGGTATATATATATATATATATATATATATATATATATATATATATATATATATATATATATGTATGTATATATATATATATATATATATATATATATATATATATATATATATATATATGTATATATATATATATATATATATATATATATATATATATATATATATATATATATATATATATATCCCATATCTATACAATTTTTGTAATAAGATCTTTACGTTCAGGCCTTGAAAAATGGAAGGAAAGCGCCCGCACTATTGTCTTAATTATCCATCTGTCTATAGAAACATTCCATGAGGCGTATCGCTGCACTTTCCGTCCATTTGCCATTTAAAAAACCTTGCTGACAATTCATTTTATTTACTGATGTGTCATTACACGGGGTCTTGAAAAAATGGCGGTTAGAAAAACATATATTTAATAAAGGGACATACATTTATTTTTACTTTCACTGGCGTTAATTTCACTAAATCCAAACTGAAACAAATCGCTCGCCCGAAATTCCGTTCCTTTGAAAAATATTTTTTAAGCCAATGTTTTCGAACAAAACTTTTTAGAAGCAATGTTCCTCGAACAACATTCCTAGACTCATTTCCAAATGGACATGGCAAAATTATAAAAGCTTAAAATAGAAGTTAAGAACAGGTACCCGGCATAAAGGAAATAGAACGATAGAAGGGAAATGAGGAAGTCGAATTTATTAAATATTACAATCGAGATTTCTAGACAGAAATTTTCCTGTCAACATCTCATGAGTAATGGCCCGTTAAAAAATGAGGTATATAATAAAAATTTTGTTTCTTTTCTCGTTCCCAGACATTTCCAAGGCTTTAAATTCCATATATAAAAACTTATATCAGATTCTTTTGAGTCTTATCAAATTATTGAACGGTCAACTTCTTATACTGAACTTTTCATTATTATGGGAAACTTTAGTGTCTTCATCATTATAAGTAAGTAATAACGAATTAAAAATTATTTGTAATGAAAGTTACATAAATACTTGGGGGTGTATGCAGTTCTATAATTCATTTTTTTAATAAATTAGTGTAGTCATCTATAAATTTAATATGTTATTTTAAAGCTGTAGTATCTCCAGATTTTCGTTTTAAATTTTAGGACTAAATATTGATACATCACGAAGACACGATGTCTTATTTAACAGTAAAAAAAAAATCAATGTATAGCTTGTAACCTGGAACCAATAGTTGTTTCTTGTTAAGCAAAAATGTTACAGACATATTCACAATGTTCAAAAAGTGCATGAGAATCACTGTTGGTCAAGAACGTAATTATTCATATTAATGTTTTTTTGTGATAGATAATAGCTTGAACCCACGGAAAGTCCATAATTAATTTTCAGCAGTCTACCTACCGTTCAATGAAATAATTTCAAGAGTTCGTGAATTCATGGCGAATTATAGCAAAGCATCATAGAAAATTAGGTAAGAAGCAAAATTAATGAAAACAATTCGAACGATTTTTAAGAAGGTTTATGCAAAATTTGTTCAATAAAGATCAAAACTTAATTAAGGGATATGATACGAGTCTCTAAAAATAATCCAAACTACTTGAAATCCATTACTGATGATGATGAAATATGATGTTTTTAATTTGACGAAAAGTCGAAGTGCAGAATATAAGTCAAAATCATCACTACAAACCAAAAAAACACTGAAAGTTCCATCAAAAACCAAAACAATGTTTATTGGTTTCTTCAAGAATAAACATCATGAACTTCTTCCAACTAGTCAAACTATCAGTGATAAGTACAGGAGGTACTGAAACTCTCTCTGAGTAGAATTCCTCGTGCTCGGCTTGAATATCGTAATCCAGCCATCTGATGCATTTTACACTGTAACACTCTACAGGGTGAGTCAACGATAGAGTAAAGTTCATTATCTCATTTGTTTCGGGAATGACGAAAAAATATTAAATACAATAGTTTTAGGAAATGTGAAGGTGCACAGTTTTAAGTATACAGGGTACTTCAAAAAAGTGTGGCCGATATAACATGTGTTTTTAAATGGAACATCCTATTTTCTAATTTATTTTTAAATTCTGCGTAAAATTTTATAACTTTTTTATTAATAATATTATTATACCTAAGCCTAGTAGTTTTTCTAATATTTCAATTTTTTTAAAAAAAATACTAGTTTTCAGTTGTGTAAAAAATTGCCAGTAACACCATTGTTTCTGAAGGTAGAATACTTATAATTGGTACGAGCGTTCTATAGAGATGAAAAAAAGGGAGATATGTAAAGAAATTTCTGATAGATTTTACAAAACCCTCCAATTTTTATTAAGTATGTCATATACCTGTTTCTAATAGTTTTCGATTTATTTTGAATTTTTCAATTTTTACCCTTGTTTTTAATACACTTACACTAATGTAAAAACATAAACAAATAGTTAATAATAATTTTAATATAGTTTAACTTCTCTAATGACTAATTATTATGACGTAATAGATGTTCAAAGATATGCCCGTCTACTTGAATACACATGTTTAGTCGTTTTACTATATTTTCCTTCACTTTCCTTAGCATAAAGGGCGTTATTGTCCTGCATGCATCCCGTATCCTATTTTTCCATATCTACTGGTATTATAGGGGGATTCACATAAACACGATCTCTAATGTAGCTCCACAAAAAGAAGTGTAAAGGTGTTAAGTCACATGATCGAGGGGCCACTGAAACAAAAGTTTACTCGTCGTTCAAAATCATGGTCTTGAAGTTCTTGATGTAGTTCCATATGGAAGGGATGATACTTCTATTTTCTAGTGGTACGATTAGCCGTAGATTGAGATGTGTCAGATAAGTCAGCCAGTTGACGGCTGCTGACCTGGGGATTATCTTCAACATAAAGTAAAACCTCATTGGTAGCATTCTGGTTTACTACTTTCCGTTTCGTACACACAACGCTACCACTACCATCAAACCGTTCCATTATGCACTGAAAAGATTTTCTAGTCTATTAGAGTATTTCGCTCCGTAAAACCTTACTGCCAAAAAACCATTTTTTCCCGCCTCGCCCAGTATATAAACCATATCAATTAATCCATCACTTACTACAACAAATTAAACTATTTTTACTTGCTTAATAGGCATGTCAAAATTTGACAGTGCCTACATCTTTGTTTTGTCTTGGCAACTATGATATAGCGTAAATGTACTAAAAACAAGGGTAAAAATTGAAAAATTCAAAATAAATCGAAAACTATTAGAAATAGGTATATGACATACTTTATAAAAATTGTTATATTGGCCACACTTTTTTGAAGTAGCCTATGTACTCAAAAATAATTTTAAACTGTGAATCTTAATATTTCATAAATCTAGTGTATTTAACATTTTTTCGTCATTCCCGAAACAAATGAGATAATGAACTTTACTCTATCGTTGACTCGCTCTGTACAGTGTTTTATGAAACTCCTGCACGGTCGCAATGATTTTATCGTGGCTATTGCTAGTGATACTGGTTCTATCTTTATTTTGTTGTACCTCTCGAGAATTTGGATCGTAAGACCTTTATATTCTTGTTTTCTTCAATGATATTCCTTATGATTTCTGTGTTAAATTCTGGTACACCCTTTCGGATATTTCTATTAATTTCGTTGTTTATTTCTCTGTATGCTTCAGTGTTTCGATCCATTTGTTTTAACTTCTCTTTCTCTTTGCAGAAATGTTCTTTGTAGCCACTTATACACTCGTAGTTATTTTTTCCACAATATCATTTATTTTAAAAGGCATAAAATGTTTTGGATCGCCTAGTCTGCCTAACTTTTCATTATTTTTCATCGGACCAGCAAGTATTCAAAATCATATTTCGAAATGAATTGGCTCTGAAAAAAAAAAAAACTTCAACATTTAGTAAATGTTATATTTTATCGTGCTGTCAAGCAAGTCATTATTCCGCCAACGTTAATTAAAAACAGAACACCGCTTTTTTTCATTTTAGCGCCCGTAAAAAGTATTTTTATGTGGCACATTTTGCTGGAAATTTTTTAAATAAAAATGTTATAGGCAATTTTAAAAACGTTTTGATGAATTTAAAAATAACTTTCAAATAATAATAAAATTTTACAATTTAAACAAGGTTTTTACTAACGCCACGAGTATTTTGTTGTGAGGCTGTTTTAAAATTTGTGCATTATCTATATGGTTTATTGTTTATTCTAGAAACAATATCCAAAACTGAAAATAAATTTTGAATAAAATATATAATTATATACCTCATTTTTTAACGGGCAATTGCTCATGATGCTGACAGGAAAATTCCTCTGTAGAAATCTCGATTGTAATGTTTAATAAATTCGGCTTTCTCATTTCCCTTCTATCATTCTATTCCCTTTATGCCGGGCACCTGTTCTTAACTTCTACTTTGAGCTATAAAATAAAAATATTTTTATAATTTTGTCATGCCTATTTGGAAATGAATCTAGGAATGTTGTTCGAGGAACATTGTTTCTAAAAAGTTTTGTTCGAAAATATTGGCTTAAAAAATATTTTTCGATGGAACGGAATTTCGAGCGAGCGATTCGTTTATGTTTGGATTTACTGAAATTAACTACAGCGAGAATAAAAATGAAAAGTCATACGAACCTAACAAGATATATCATTCAAACCTTATAACGTAAGATTGTTTTTCTGAATTCTAGACTAACCTAAACTAACCTTAATTAACCTAGACCTGATTCAAATATTTTCTTACTTTCTATTCGAAAAAGTGTGCATTGTTTATTGTCTAATGTTCTTCGTAAAAAGTATTATATAAATAAGTTTCCAACAAATCATATCTCTGTATTAAATATCTGTTTTTCGAATAGCCATGTTTTCATTCAAAAGAATTTGTGGTGGACTAACAGGAACATGATTTGTATATAATACTCTACGAAACTTTACACCAGCGAATATTAAAAATATTTTCTATAGGTTTTAAAGAAAATAAGTAAAAAAGTACAGTAATAGATATTTCAGTGGGTATAATAAAGCAAATTCAAGGATTTATTCTTGAACCTATCGGCTATCTGGCCATATTGATATTCTATATAGATGTATACGCCAGCCAGTGAGCTTAAAATTGGGCTTGTAGTAAATAAACCGAATTGTCAGCAATGTTTTCTAAATGGGATAGAGCCGAAAAGTGCGGTGATAAGCCTCATGGAATGTTTCTATAGTCAGATGGATTAGCAAGATTATGACGCGGCGCTTTCCTTCGATTTTTCACGAGTTTTTCATAGCCTGAACATAAACTTTCTATTACGAAAATTGTATAGATGAGGTTTTAGAGACAATATACTCATATTATTGGAATTATACTTGAAGAAATGAAAATGTTAGTCAAAATAGTCAGTTACTTGAAATAAAAAATATAGACGTTTCCTGAAAAACAATTGTAAAACTACGTAGTATTAATGTACGGTCGTAACAACGTAGTATTAATATGCGTACGAGTATCATATTATATATATATATATATATATATATATATATATATATATATATATATATATATATATATATATATATATATATATATATATATATATATATATACGGTAAGATACAACGAATTGTACCAATGAAACAGATACAGTACCAAATACGATGTATGCATTTCTTTCGTACAATTCGTTCTCCCATTACTGGCAGTAAGTACCGGCATAAGTACTAGAAAATTCTGTTTCCTTGTTTGTCGATCCTAGCCCGACTGCTGAGCCGTGATACTGTGAGACACGTCTCAGGATGGATTGACGAATAAGAGAACAGTGGGTGGACTGGTGAAATATGGGCCCTCGTACTTTTTCAGGTGTGTGTGTGTGTGTGTTTTACATTATACCACATATGCTTGAGATGGATTTCTTGAAAAATCGCGCTGCCTGCAATGAAATGTTGGCAATCTGCTAACCACTCTGTCGGCTTGTATAGCTGAAGCGAATTAGTCTCCAATAGAGTACCAAATACGAGACATGCGTTTCTTTGATACAGTTGTATCTTACCATTATTGGCCGTAAGTACCGACCTAAGTACTAGAAAATTATGTTCTCTTGTTTATCGATGCTGGTCCTACTAATCGGCCGTGATACAGAAAACGCGTCTCGGGATGCATTGCCGAATAAGAGAACAGTGGGTAGCCTGAAATATGGACCCGCGTCCATTTTTAGTTGTTCTACACTGAGCCATATATATATATATATATATATATATATATATATATATATATATATATATATATATATATATATATATATATATTACTGAAATAAACCATAATTTAAAATTTCTATACTTACACCTTCCTCAAACCTTTTATTGGTGTAAGAATATACTTCATTCATAGACATTTTGATACTAATTCTAAATTCCCATAGATTTAAATTTCATCCCATACCAACTTTCCAACAGCAAAACGCTATCCCGTCTTACTTTAAAAAATATAATGTTATTACTTGAAAAAATCGCCTTAGAATTGTTAACTATTGTGACTTATCTCCATTAAAACACCAAAGAATATGACAAAATCTAACCCAAAAATGCAATTATAATTATTTTAAAGACGTATCCAGACTCCATAAAATAATAATAAAGAACCCTCGTACTTCAACGGGGACTACATTAACGTCATGCCAAATTATAAAACGAAACAGTGCTTTTTCGTTAACATAGATACATATCCAGACAAAACACATCACTAACTTTGAAAACACATATAGTTGATTTAAAAGTTATCTATAATTCTGTCCTTATATTTATTTATCTGAAGGAAATCAAGGAAAATCAAAGTTATAGCTTAAGCGGATTAAATTTTAAAAAAACACAAAACTCCATGTTATAATTATGAATTGCTCCAAAAAAATTCATATAAAGAATCATTATTAACTAATAAAATTGAACAGGGAGTTCATATTTCAGCTGTTAAGTAGTGGTCTCTCATCTGTCAAACGATCCCGAAACGACTTTCACAGGATCATGAAACATTAGCTGAGCTATGATCGGCAGAGAAGAGAACAAAACAGCAAGTACTTATCGCAACAATTTTAATCTTTAATTGCCTTAAACCCATTTTTACAGACATTCTTGCCCTCCGTTAGGGACTGTCAAAAGTATGCCTACAGCAGTCAAAGGTACAAATCTTGGTAATTCGTTGCGTGATTACTCTGATAACTACTTTAGTTTTGTTCCTTTTCTCTGTCGATTCTAGCACGGCTTATGAGTCAACGACAAACAAGTCCAAATATGAATTGACAGATAAGAAAATGGGAGCCCTAAACAAAACCTTTCAGATATACCATAAGAACGTAACTTAGTCAACAATCCGTAGTGCCAAACACGGTCGAATGCCTTGGCTATATCAAGTGCAGTGGTGTTCCAATCAAATCCTTCTAGATATTGTTAACGATGCTGATTGACAGCCTCTTCCATAACTTTCGTTGTTATTAAAAGCAGTGTGACTTGGCAGTATTTTTTGGCAAGATCTCCTTACCTTTTTCAGGTATTAGCTGAACTGTAGCGCATTTCCAATAAGAAGGAAATATTCTGTTTCGGTAGGATAGGTTAAAAAGTCTACAGAAAACTGAGTTAGTTCTTTTGCGCATTTTTTAAGTGCTATGGCAGGTATTCTGTCAGCCCCAGAACATTTGTTGGTGTCTAGCTTCATTAAACTTTGTTTTTTGATACGCCGAACACAATAGCGGGATCCTTGATTACACTTTAGGACCAATGGGTGCTTTTTTCCTTGGAAATCGGCAGTGAAATGTGAAGCATATGTGGTAGCCATCTAGTATATTTCAGTTCAGTTCTTTGTCCCTTAAATCAATGAAAATACGTCTGATGTGACGTGAGTAAACTGGATAGTAGTTGGTGTTAAAGTAAGTCCCTGACTTAAAAGTTTAAAGATTTTTGAATAGATTCTCGGACACCACTTATTTTTGGTTTAGAGAACGGCTTTAAGATGGTATTGTGTTAAAAGTTGGTCTCAGATTCACTGGTGAAACTAGTTTCAAGAACACACGTATAAAATAGTTTCAGAAACACACGTGGAAAATAATTTCAGAAACACCCGTGGAAACTAATTTTCGGGAATATTCGTTGTGAGAAGGAACTAAGTTAGTTATACTTGCCGACTTTCAGCTTGGCCTTTTCTCGTGGGTGTCTTATCACAATACTACCCCATACACTACCCCCTGTCTTCCATTTGGGTGACCGACCAAAACTTGACCGTAAATGTCAGTAGGATAGAATATTTGTCGAAGACGGAAAAAGCCTCGAGTTCAACCAAAATGTCCGGTTTTATCATATAACCCTTCTCCTCCCGTCGAAGCGAAATCTTTAAAAATCAATTAGTTCACTTAAGGAGTATAAAATGAGATAGGGGTGTTGAACTTGTAACGTGGTAGACAAAGGCGGAGGACGCTCTTGCTACTGAGAATGCACACATATCCCTGGCAATTGAATTGATTTATATCGAAGACTTGCACGTTACACGCTACACTGTTCAAATAAATATGAAAAATGTAATAAATTACAGATAACTATACAATGCTCAACTTAAGTTAACAATTATTGTATGTATAAAAAAAGAAAAACGGTTTTGCATGAATTGGCTTAGTAAGTATGAGCGAGATAGAGAGAGAATGAGAGATGGATGCAAGGAAGAAGACTGAATGAAATCAAAAGATCTAAATAATTAAACCTTGAAAAGCTACTAGCACCTGATAAAATCAAGTTGGATTTTTTGGACAAAAATTTTTCCCAACAAACCATACGCAAAAATCTCAACTAATATAAACAAATTCTCCTCAAAACACCTTTTAAAAACAAAAATATATTAATAAAACGTCGGAAACGACTGAAAAAAAAAAAATAGAATATAGACAAGGTCTACTTACTAAGGCAGACCACCACCTGCCCTACGGCCCAATCATAAATGAGTGCACTAATTCTTAAGGTCACTGTATTTATAATACTTAGAAATGTAAGTAACCTTGTAACTAAACTTTGAACAATAAGGAGATGTTGAAACTGAAAATGAACAGAGTGATCTCAAAATATTCCATAACTTTTCCTTTTTTTCCATCGTAAAAAGACTTAAATTTTGAATGTTATTATTTTTAATCAAATATACAAGAATTATAGGAGTAATGATATTTAAAATAGTATACAGTCTTCATATTGCCGATATCTTTGGTATACTACATTTTTTGGTGATTAATGTGACAACTCTAGTAATATTTTATTACTAAAATAATAAAAGATGTGGCTAAAGATATTTATTATTCTCTTAAAGAAGCTGAATTTATTTCAAAATATGGGTTTACGAGGGCTTATATTAGGTAAAGCCTGTCCCAAAATATAAGGTCCTGATTTTTGCCGTTTTAAGTGGGCAATATAAAAGTTCTGACCTTTTGTTTATGATAGGTTGCAGAGATGGACTTAAGAATTTTATTCATTAATGCAAATAAATAAAATTATAAGTATTTTTGGAGATGTTTATTTATAGATGCATGTAAAAACAAAGGGATAAGAAGTACAAATATACAGTTTGAATGAATGGGGACATATTGTATAAATAAAAATATATTTTAACTTCAGCCTAATTCGGTTTCACTATCACTGTCGTCAGGGGTTTTATATCATTTACATAAATATATGAATCTTCAACTTTAACAACGTGCTGAATGGAATTTTTCCAGCTCTCACAAGGTATATCATTTATAACTTTTTTTTTACTAATTCAACCACATGACAGGCTTAAAGTAGGAGAAACATTGTGTGCCCTTATTTTTAATATAACTTGATGTCAAATATTTTTTCTCAGCCATACTATCATAAACATATTTCTTTTTCAATTTATAGTCTTTCAAAATTTCCAAAAAAATCACTTTTTATAACTAAAGTCAAAATAAATGTCATTTTCTAACATATATTCCTGTATTTCCGATTTGGTGTTGGCGACATTAGGAACCTTATTTAGTAGGCGACTATCGTAACTTGCATTGTCCATAACTATAACACTCTGTTCGGGAACATTTGACAAAAGAGAATTTAGAAACTAATTTTCAAAAAGTTCTGCGGTCGTGTCTTCGTGATAGTCCAAACTAGATTCTTTTATGTTTTTGCAGATAATAGTAGACAATTTGAAACTCAGCCCTTTTCAGATCCAGCATGCAAAATGGTTATTCGTTTACCTTTATTTGAAGGTGCGTTAGTCTGAGATTTTGTACTGCCGTCAACCCACCCTTTTTGCCCAGTCTAATAGAATATATTTTTCTCCCGATGACGTCTTTTTCATATTCATCTACATAATGCATTTGAAAATCTTTCCATTTTTTCCTGTTCCTGAGGGATGGTTTTCCTACAATACCCTTAATCGTAGAAATTGGACTTTTTGTTAGTTCACTGGTTTCTTGCAAAGCACTTTGTTTATTCAAATTTCTTTTTACCAAACTGTCGTAAACATTTTTCACCATTTGTTTAGCGTCAAGTGATAAATGTTTTCTCTTGCGATAGCCACTATTGCATTTTTCCCCAGGACGCCACATAATTAAAATAGAACCGTTACGTTGTAAGTTGTAAGTAAAACTAAAAATCAAAATAATAAAAAGTATCGTTCGAATCATAATGGCGACCTGTGGTCTTTAGGCCGCCTATATTATCAAATACTTAAAGGGCTCTAAACCGGGGTGCCAGGTAGCAAATATATAGTTAAAAATAGATACAATATGATTGCAGGTGCAACTGAGGGCGGTTTACAAAGCAGGTAAAATAAAAATACATTTATCGTAATACCTGGCAACTATGCACAAAACCTTAAAAGGATCGTTTATTGCCCCATTGAAAAAGCAAAAAGGCAGTATCTTATATCTTAGGATTTACTGTAAATAGCTCTCCAGATGTTTTACCGACCATGGCCCTTATACCACATTACAAATTTCCTTTTGTTGTAGAAAGAGCTTTCTTAGTAATATATTAAGAAACCCCAAAAGGAAAATAAATTAGCAATAAACACTATAAGTTACTCCAAAAATAAATCACGAAAATAATATTCCCAAGTTCGAAAATAAGGCACTTCTAATAAATTTCTGCCAAACTACGTTTTATAAGCCATTAATAAACGCCTAATTATATTTTAATCCTACAGAATTTTTAACAAAAAAACATGTTTTTTTTTCTTGCCTTAAAAAATTTAGATTTTGCCATATTTGTGCTTAAAATATCTACACCATTTAATATAATTTACTGAAATTCTTTTGTGCACTCGTTCGAAAAATTATCATTTTCTAATCAGTTTTGTAAACGAGAAATTGTTTTTCTCGCACTGAAGCGAAAAAGACTATTTTTCCAGACGATTACAGCGTACCAGGAGATCAAGAAAGTCAATAAAAATAAAGTGTTAATAAAATAACTACAACGCTTCGAAGAATATTGTCAATATTTCGAGTTTATCATGCAGAATTTATTTTTATAATTAATATCAACAAATCGACAAATTTTATTAAGATCACGTGCCAAAAGTCCAAAATTGAAAGTGTTGTCGCCCAAATTCTAAATTTTTAGGTTTCCGTTCATAACACCATCCTGATATATGTTTAATCGCTCTACAAAATAGTACTTTTCGAATTGGGCGAGTAATACATATCTACGTGTTAAGCTGATCTCACAGTAGAACCGACTACGTGGGATTTTGGTCGTATGTAGTCGCACGACTACGCACTACTTGGGAATGCTCTCACAGGGGAACCGACTTATAGTCGCAAGATTAAGTTGGTTTCAGTAAGAGCGCTGATTCCATTCCCAAGGTCGGGAAACTACGTGCGTATTCGTGCAACTACGTATGACCCAAAGTCGCATGTAATCGGTTCCAGTGTGAGACCAGCCTTACCTGTAACAAGTCGTGTTAAGACCCTACTACTTTCAGCACATGACGCTTATGAAATCAGCCACAAATTAATTTGGTACTGCGACTGCAAGTATTGAAATGAAGACTCAGTGTAACAAAGCTAGAAATATTGGTATGACTTGGTAAACAAGTGAATAAAACAAAATGGTTGTTTTAGATGTCTTTGCTTTGAAACTTTGAATTGTTGTGGCTGTTACTTGATGGAAATTCATAACGAATGTAATGAAAAACTGATTTTGTCAAATTTCCACTTTATTTAGTTTCACTGCAAATGATATAATGATACTATAGCTTATATTCTATATACAAATGATATAATGATATTCATTACATTATAACGAAACGCGTCAGTTTCAGTGCTTTGAGTCTTTCATTACATTTGTCTTTGCTTTGATTCACATTTCACTTACGAAATGTAGATAGATACAATACACTTAGTTTGTCCATTAAATACAAGTATTTTCTCTATTTTTTCTTTTGATTTCGGAATTTTTCCAAACATAATAAATTGTGTAAAAAAGGTTCTTGTTAATGGAGTTCTACCTCTCGCAATAACCTAGAAACCGCAGTGACTCACTTAATCTAAGAATTCATATTCTATAATACTTCAAAATTTTGCTTCAAAGTGTAAAATTTTAAAATCTCAAAACATTCAAAAATGCCGCTTTTCAAATGTCAATACGTGGAAAACTATTTAATTTGACTTAATAGAATTATTAAACCACAACTTTTTAATACGTTCTATCTATAAAGAGTGTGAATTAATTTTGAGGGATTTCTAAGAGAGGGCGTAACTTTAACTAAATTATATCGCATAGGGGCATACTGTTGCTACGAGGCTGGTTTCAAAAGTCCGTGCAAAGTCCGAGAGATGGCACCACCGGCGCGTATCGAGGTCATGTTTAGTTAGTAGCATCTCTTGAATGAACGCACACCAAGTTTCAGCCATATTGGTCTATTTCTTTGTGTTTGGCATTCGTGTGAATCAAGGAAGTCGAGTGATTTTCAAGAAATGGACGAAAAAGAATTTCGTGTGGTGATTTAAACAATACTTTATGAAAGGCAAAAACGCCTCAGGAGACTAAAGAGAAGCTTGATAAACATTATGGTGACTCTGCACCTTCGATTAGAACAGTTTATAAGTGGTTTCAAAATTTTCGGACTGGCCATATGGGCACAAGTGACGCTGAATGTTCTGGACGGGCCTGTGGAGGTTACGACTCCAGAAATCATTGATCAAATCCATGATATGGTGATTGATGACAGAAGAGTTAAGGTGCGTGAGATTGCTAGTGCTGTGGGCATCTCGACTGAACGGGTACATAATATTTTGCATAAACATTTGGACATGAGAAAGCTATCCGCAAGATGGGTGCCGCGATTGCTCACGCTTGACCAAAAACGGAATCGTGTGAAGTGTTGCAAGCATGGTTTGCAGCTGTTCCAGAAGAATCCGGAGGACTTTAAGCGTCGTTTCGTCACTGTGGATGAAACATGGATACATTACTATACTCCTGAGACCAAACAACAATCTAAACAATGGGTTACCAAGGGGGAATCTGCACCAAAAAAGGCGAAGAAGACTGTTCCTTCGGCCGGAAAGGTTATGCGACTGTCTTTTGGGATTCGCAAGGGATAATCCTCATCAACTATCTGGAAAAGGGTTTTTAAAACTATTACAGGTGAATATTATTCATCGTTATTGGACCGTTTGAAAACCGAGCTGCAAGAAAAAAAACGCCCGCGATTGGCCCACAAGAAAGTCCTTTTCCATCACGACAACGCACCAGCACACACCTCAGCAGTTGTGGTCGCAAAATTAATGGAAATAGGATTCCAAACTCGTTTCACATCCCCCCTATTCTCCAGACTTGGCTCCCTCGGACTACTATTTGTTCCAATTTGGAAATGGCTGGCGGGACAAAGATTTTATTCAAACGAGGAGGTGATTGCAGACACTAATGGATATTTTGCAGACTTGGACAAATCCTATTATTCGGAAGGGATCAACAAACTAGAACATCGTTGGACGAAGTGTATAAGCCTAAAAGGAGACTATGTCGAAAAATAAAAAAGGTTTACCCCAAACACATAAGTAGTTTTTATTTTTGCACGGACTTTTCAAACCAGCCTCGTATATTCATGGTGAAGCACCAGAATTTAATTCTTGGTATATGTTATTTTGCCGAAGTTTAAAACAAATTTTTTTTTGAGCATTAAATGTGTCGAATTACTTGCCAACGAAACACTATTTGGTGGCAGGAAGCGTTACTTTTCTTGTTTAATTCAAAGAAAAGCGCTGCTGAAAGTCATCTATTGCTGCCGGAAACCTATGGTGATTATATTCCATCGAAAAAACATATTATGAGTACCGGTTTCGATGTTTTTAAAAGTGGTAATTTCGACACGGAAGACAAGAACATCTAGGCTAGCCGAAAAAGTTTAAAGATAAGGAGTTGGAGCCATTATTCGATGAAGACCTGTGCCAAATGGAAAAAAATTATAGGTGGAGCCTGGTGAAAATATTGATGGCTCCAAACTTATGCTGTGTATCTGGTGGGATCAGCTGGGTGTAGTGTATTATAAGCTGCTCCAACTCTTACTTACTTCCTCTTCTGAGTAGGTCACGGACCTGTTCTACTTCGTTATTAAGCCTCTTGTGATTCGGATGTCCAGCTGTCTCTCCGTCTCTTTGGTGGTCGTCCTTTAGGTCTTGTTTCATGTGGTTTTTTGTGTATACATATTTTTATCATTCTCGTATCTGCCATCCTTTGTACATCTACACGCCACTCTCTTCTTCTCTTTCTTCCCCATCTAACTATATCCTCTACCTTGCATTGTTCTCTTATGGTGTTGTTACTCACTCTGTCTAATAAACTTTTTCCTGTTATTGCTCTCAGTATTTTCATTTCATTTGTTCTTAGTAGCTGTTTGGTTTTGTTTGTGTCTGCCCGTGTTTCTATGCTATAAAGCCAGTTTTTTGCTTCTACACTTAGATCTTTGTTTTTCCAAACTACATCTCTGAGGGCTCCTGATATTGCCGCTGCTTTATTTATTTGTTGCCTCACTTCTTCTGTTATATCTCCGTAGCTAGTAATTAGTACTCCAAGATATGGGAATTTCATCACTTGCTCTATTAATTTCCCATTTATTTCTAATTTACACCTTACTGGTTTTTTTAGCTATTGTGTTATATCTTTCTACTTGTTTGAATTTATAGAGTAGTCTTTGTAGACCGTGTTCCTTTTTTGATATTAGAACAATATCATCTGCATATCCCAGTATCTTTGTTTTGTTTATCTCCTAGTTCGTATCCTTCGTTGACTAGTTTTACTTCCTCAATGATTTTGTCCATTATTATGCAGAATAGTAACGGGCTTAAGCTATCTCCCTGTCTTGTTCCTATTTTTATATTTATTTCCTTTGTTAATTCGTTATCAGTTCTTATTTTTGTTGTGTTACCGTGATTGAGTTTTTGGATTATTTGTGGTATTGGGTACGGAATTAGGTCCTTTATTAATTCTAATATATCTTTCAACGTGGCTCTGTCGAATGCTTGCCTTAAGTCGATGAAACAAAAAAATGCTGGTTTCTGATATTCTATTAGCTTTTTTTCTTGTACCCTGTGAAAATTGTTTTTCCCACGCTTGGGCGCAATTTTCTTGCAACCTCTTTTTAATTTCTGAGAATGAATTGAGGTGAATAATGATTTTAAAAGAACTAAAGAAATTAAACAAACACACTAGCTCAGTTTTCCTTGGTAGAGAGATATGGGTAAGAGATAATTTTTGTACGTCTTTTTTTGGAATTATTTTCTATTTTTTTAAAAAGCCTCAGCTGTACGAATTTTGGGCACCCATTCATTTTAAAATAGAAAGGATCTAACTTCAGCTAAAAAAAATGAAAAAATACTGAAAGGGTGTACAGTTGTTAAATAAAAAAAGTTTGGTTACAGCCGTCATTATCCTGAAAAGTAAGATAGGTATTCAGTGAGGACACTAGCTTTAATCATACAAAAAGAAAATTTATTCAATGATTTTAAAAAATAAAAATTCCAACCTTTGCAGTTTTTTAAGGATTACAAAAAAAATTCTAGCCTAAACAGGTAGTTATTATTATTAGAGTCCCTAAATCAGACCTTTTACTTCTAAAACTGACTACACCCGAAATCGAAGAATTCGTGATTTTCACTTCACGTTTTGTCAGTTCAAATTGCTGTTAAAACACTCATTTGCGGGAATAGATCTATTGATGAATGTTCTGGTAACTTACGGTTTTCCTATGGGCTTCTAGGCCTTCGATGGAACACAAAAAAACCGATTTCACACTTTTGAGAAGAGCCTACTTTGGCTACTCCATGTAGAAAACACACAAAGCCCATACGGCTTTACGTTAAAAAACTCGTGCTTAATTGGCTCTCGTAAATATTGTCATGAGCCTCTACTGCGGCTCGGTCGAAGTAAGCCTCTCGGCTCGGTGGAGTCAGCCTTCTCGGCGGCTTGGTCGAAATTCTTCTTCTCGGCGGCTAGATGGAATAAGCCAAGATTCCTGTCCTCCGCGGACCCTTAAATAAAGCCGTGGGCACTCTCTCGGTAATATGGCGACGCCGGAACCAAAACTCCGGATACAACAGATTTGACCAATCCCGGCGTACCGATAGATTCGCTTGGAAACCCGCACTGCACACTAATATAACGAGCGGCTAGCAATTTCTGATTAATATACTGCTCGATACAAAAATGAAAATTAAAGTACAATTTAAAGCGAAAAATCAGTAACATTACATGGTCTTAAAATCTAGGAAAAATGAATGTTACATTCTCTTATTTGCCTTATTGCAAAGATAGCGGTCTGTGGTGATCTGTTTTTGACGGAACCTTGTTGCTCGTCGCTTATGTGTTTGTTGTTTTCTATTTCACTTATCAGAATACTTGTGAACACTTTCATTAATACTTGCTAGCAGTAGTTATTGCTCTATAGTTGCTCGGGTCTTTTTGCTGCCTTTTTTTAAATATCGGTATCGTAATGCTTTTGGTTCATTCCTACGGTATTTTCTACTTCCTGTAATATCTTATTAAAGAATGTTGTCATTTCCGATGTTTACATGTTTAATTAGTTCGTTCTCTTCTCCTGGTGCTTTTCCATTTTTAAGTTTCTTAATTGCTTAATTTCTTTCTTCCCATTTTGTCGTTTTCGTCTGTTTGTTGTCTGTATGTTTATGATTTCTGCTATGTTCTCTTCTTCGTCGGACTGGTTTTCATATAGTTGTTTAAATATTGTCGTCAATCGTTTTGTTTCAATATTTTGAGATTATCAAGTATTCACTCATATTGGCTTTTTTTCTTCGTAACATTTTCCCTACCTTTTTTTGTCCTGTGTTATAAATCTCTTTCCATTTTCTTTTGTGAAAGTTGTCTAAATATCCTGCTTTATTTTTCTTAATTTTTGCATTTTACTTCATTTCGATTATTTCTATGTAGTGCTGTCTGTTTTCTTCATTTTTTTGTGATATATATTGTTTGTGCGCGTTTTCTTTTCTTTTGTGCAAAATCTTTGACTTCTTAGGTGAACCATGGAGTCTTTGTTTTTTTATCTCTTACGTTTATTCGTCTTGTACCTATAGCTTGTAGAGTATTGTTTCTTAATTTATTCCAGCTTTCTTCTACTCTGTTTGTCTTCTAGTATTGCGTTGTTCTTAATCCTGTTCAGTTATCCTTTTCGTATGTAACCATTTTGTCTTGTCGTCTTGTAGTGCTTCTATGTTCATCTTTTCTACGTATAATGGTTGTTTTCTTTTAGATGGTTTTATGTTCATCCTTGTTTTACACGTTAGCTGTTGTGAGCGCTCTTACATCCATGATTTGTTCTAGTTTGACCTGCCCTATTTGTTATGATATAGTCGATCACCGATGTTCTGTTATTTGCCCTCCAGGTGTACATGTGTTGTGGTTTATGAGAATAGAAGGTATTGTTTATCTTTAATTAATTACGTGCGCAGAATTCTATCAATTCTTCTCCACTTTCATTCCTTTCTCGTTCATTGAATCGTTGTTTTATACTCCTGATATGTCTTTTCCAATTCTTCCGTTGAAATCTCCCATTATTATTGTTTGTTATTATTCAAGGTATCTATTTCTTGTTGTAGTTTATTATAGAATTCTGTTCGTTCTTCTTTGCCCTTATTTGTATCAGGTGCGTATATTGACATTATATGTATCTTTTCGTTTCCTGTCTTGATCGTTACTACTAAAATTATATCAGAGATGTATTTAACGTCCATCTATACTATCTTTATATTTTTTATTTATTAACAGTGCCACTCCTGAGGTGGCTTTGTCTTGCTTACTTTTTCTACTGTATATTAGTACATGATTTTGGAGCTGTATTATCCCGTTTCCTTTCTTTTTAGTTTCGGATATCGCGCATATGTTATTTCATGTTTTTTTTCCACTTCTAGTATGACTTCTTGATCTTTGTTTGTCCATGTTCTTATATTCGAGCTAGATAGTCTGAAGATATTTTTTTCCATTCTCTTTTCCTTTTTCTCGCTTGCGTCGTCATCTTTGTTTTCCGTCCTGTTTCCGAGGCTTAGTTCACGGATCTGTGAGCAATGGCCTTTTTACCATGGCAGGGAGCTAACCCGACGCATGAACTCTCCTCCTTTTTCATCCGGGCTTGGGACCGGCAACGGCGGAGTTATCAGATAGGCGTAGTGTATTATGAGCTTCTCCAATCAACGAAACTATTATTGGGGAACGTTACCGACAACAATTGATCAAATTGAGCCAAGCGTTGATAGAAAAACAACCGCAATATGCCAAAAGAAAACGACAAAGTGATTTTTCAACATGACAACGCTCGGCCATAAGTCACAAAGCCAGTCCAGGAAACGCTAAAAACGCTTCCACTCACCATACACTGCTCCTTCTGATTCCGATTGATGACGCACGGCTTGTCTGAACAACGCTTCCATTTTTAGGAGGATTTTTTTTATAGGTCTAGCACACGTGCTGCAGGGAAGTCCTTAAAGCGCTACAGGGAGCGACACGTGTGCGGAGAAAGCGATTCACGTTGTTCTTGAATCACTGTAAATTGTACTCGGTGGGAAACACAGTCCTGGGCAAATTATTCCAAAGGGATGATGTTCTCCATATAAAACACTGCTTGCAAAAGCGTTTACGAGGAGTAACAAGCTGAACCTCATACGGATGTGAAGTATTAGCGCGACGTGTACTTCTAACATGCACCGCTCTGGGAGGAATTAAGCGAGCCACATCCTTCGAACACTTTCATGAAAATACTTGTAGAATAGGCTCAAGTCGCCAACCGTTCTTCGATGTTTCAGCGAATCAAGGCCGCCTGTCAGTTCCGAGTCTCCAATCAGACGAACAGCTCTTCTCTGAATAAAAAATCCAACAAATGCAGTGTATGTTTGGGAGCGGAGAGCTCAAACATGGGAGCAGTATTCCCTAGTTGGTCGAATTTGAGATTTGTAAAGGATTAACAGTTGTTGTGGAGTATAAAGCTTTGTGGTTCGAAATAATATTCCCAACTTTTGAGAAGCTCTTCTTGCTATGCCTGCAACATGTTCATGCCAGGACATATTTGCTCCCAAAATTAACGCCCAACAAATTGAGTGACGATATTAGAGGAATGGAGTGCCCCGACATAACTATGTCGGATTCAGCAACGTTAACTTTTTAGAAAAAACTACCGCCTGAGTTTTTGTAGCGTTAAATTCCACTTGGTTACTGTCCACCCCCAAGATAGTATTTCTTCCAGGTCTTTGTTACATTGAATGACTTCTGCTGTCTACGGATATTCATTGAGTAGCTGATGTCCAAGCATTCAAAGTGAATGAAGAGATCAGCATACTGTCATCTGCAAAGCTGTAGATTGGATTCTCGGTCTTTTCCAGCAGATCGTTAATGTAAATGAGAAAGAGAGTAGGAGATATGTATGGAGCCTTGAGGTACACGGGCGTTGATAGTAAAGGTGTTAGAAAGAAATCCGTCGACTGCCACTCGTAAAAAGAAACGCTCTCTGAGGAAATATGAAACAGAACTTTTCAGACATACCATAAGAGCGTAGCTTAGCCAACAACCCATCGTGCCAAACACGGTCAAATGCCTTTGGATATGTCAAGAGCAACCGCTCGAGATTATCCAAAGTGTTCAATTGCGTTGTTCCAAACGTGTGTTACATAAGTTAGAAGATCATTCCTGTTGATCTATTTTTTACGAAAGCCATATTGGTGATCGCTAATAATTGTTGAATCCTTCAATGATATTTTAGAAGATGCTGATTGATAGCCTTTTCCATGACTTTCTATTTATTGAAAGCAGTGCGACTGGTCGGTAGTTATTTGGCAAGGCTTTCTTGCCTTTTTTAGGTATCGGTTGAACTGTGGCACATTTCCAGCAGGAAGGAAATATTCCCTTTATGTAGGATAGGTTGAAAAGTCTACAGAAAAACTGGTGTTAGTTCCTCGCACAGTTTTTGAGAACTATGGCAGGTATTCCGTCAGCGCCAGAAGCTTTTTTAGCGTCTAGCTTCTTTAAAATACGTTTTGTGATACTCTGAGACAATATCGGGCATCCTTGACTGCATTATGGGAATAGTAGGTGGTATTTTTCCTTGGAAAATCGACAGTAGAATGTGAAGCCAAAGAGTTCAGGCAACTAAAGTTCGCTCTTTCTTAACAGGTGTCGTTGCAATAGAATTATCTGGCCCATGTGCGTGTATGCTGGATTGGTGAAATTTTGACTAACTGCCTTATAGCGACTGCCCAAAAGGACCTGAAATTGTTGGGACAAGCGAAAAGTAGTTAGGATACCAAAAAATATGTCGATTCGTCGATAGCCTCAAAAGATGGGTTATTTTTTTTAACGTGATATTCATATGCCTGCACAAAGTGGAAGAAAATAGTGGCTAGCGATGGATAATATATGAATAATCATATTGTAACCATTTTTACTAATAAAGCGCGAGAATTTTACCGAAAAATCTCTCAAAATTAAACACCATATAATACAAAATACAATAACCTTACCAAATTATTATATTGGGCTCAGAAAGCACAATCTACCTGTATATATTTTACTTGAACTAAAAGTTAAAAAAAACGAAAGACGAGAACAAAAACTCCAGATTTCTTGGAGAAATATCGTTAAAATAATAAATTTTATGTTAGACAAACACTGATAATCCGTTAACAGGCACTTAATTACGCTTTAATTCTAGAAGATTTCGGACAAGAGACTACGCTTTTTGCTTGATGAAATAATTTTGTTTGGCTTGTTAGCTTTGGTGATGAAATTCTTAAAACAAACAATTCTGACAAATAAAATAAATGAAAACAAAATTGATAAGAACTTATTTGAAAAATTTTTCTGATGTTTAATATCTCCGAAAATAAAAATGGTAAATTTAAAGTTATTAATCAGTCCTTCTCTTGCACATTTATTTATTTTGAACCAGACTTTATTACAATTCAATACAAAATATGCAAATACCTATAAAGATAACACAAGTTATCTGCAACAATAGGACTGCAGTGAACAAATAAATCCTTAAGAACTATACACAATTATACTAAACTGTACTAAAAGACACAAACTTAAATTTAACAAAAAAATAAAAAAATGAAAAATTTATTGGTTGCTCAAGAGTGGCAGTAGATACAGAGAACTCAGAAACAAAAAATAAAAACGATAAAAAAAAACGTACTTTTCCACTTAATTATATTGTGGCCAAACTTATATCCGATGATCCAAATCCAACCTTTAAAAACTTATTTTTTTAGAGTCTTACCTCTTAATTCTAAATTTTTCAGTTCTCGGGCAGTTTGTTTTAAACGCGCTTCATAACAGTAATCTTACTGCTCTTAAATTTTATGCTTTTATTTATCTTTGGCAATAAAAGGTTTTGGTTTCTAGTTCTACTATGAGATTCTGCGTGTTCCTTTCGCATTATCTGCATAAATAAGCAACAATGACTCCAATTGTAAACATTTGTGAGATATTTAATGGGACAGAATAATTAGTTTGTTTTTTCAAAATTATCCGTAAAATCCTATTTTGCAAATTCTGCAACAGAATTCCAACATTATCATATGCTCTACCCACGCAATCACTCCATAAGAGCAAATGCTATGGAAAAGAGCATAATAAATCCGTAATAGAGTCCCCGTTGACATAATTCTTGATAATTTAGCAAATATAAATAGCAGATATTTTCGTTCTTTTCACTACATTCTCAACATGCTTATCCCATCTCATATGGCAATCAAACACAATGCCCAAATATTTACAGAATTCAACCCTTTTTACTCTACTATGATTTGTATTAATAGTTACATTATTTGGAATGCTATCACGATAGACATCAAAAGTCATGAAGACTGTTTTTGAAATATTCAAAGACAACTGATTTAATGCTAACCATGTGCTTACTGTTTTTAAAAGATCATTCATTTTATTTTGGGTTTTATCCCAAGTTTTATCAGTGCTTATAATAGCTGTATCGTCCGCATATGATATCATAGACTGCTTTTCCAAAATTATACATTTATGTATAAAATAAATAATAGAGGTCCAAGGATTGTTCCTTGTGTGACTCCACATGTGATTTGTTTAGGGGCACTGACAGTTGTTGCTATTTTGACAGTTTGTATCCTATTATTTAAATAACTTCTAATTAAGTCATGAGCCATACCTCTAATACCGTAATGATATAGTTTTTTTTAAAAGAAGCTTAGCTTTAGCTAAGTCCAAAAATTTTGCAATTATTGGAATATATAGGTCTAAATTATTATAAATTGTATTACTAAAGAAATTTAAAGCATGTTTAGTTTCTTTACCCTTGACAAAACCATATTGGTGTTCTGATATTAATTTGTTTTTCTTAATAAAGTTGTATAAGCGAGAGTGTATGATGTTTTCGAAACTTTTAGCTATATTAGATATTAAAGAGATAGGTCTATAATTTATTGGATTATGTTTTACACCAGTTTTATAAATGGGTACTACCTCTGCAGTTTTTAATGCGTTTGGCCCAACAGACGTATTTAATGCTTAAATTAAAAATATGACTTAAAGGTTCAATAATCTTAACAGCAATACTCTTAATAATTTTTACATGTATTCCATCCGACTCCTCCAGATTTTGCTTTTTTTTTTAACTGATTTATAATTGCTCGGATTTCATGAGGGTCTGTTATTATATTTCTTTAGATTAGTTTTATAGCTACATCCTTTTAAATACTATTTTGATTTAGAGGGAAAATAATGAAAAAAAATAACATAATTTTCTGATTCATGGATTCCAAAGACCCTAACAATATAAAACACAGTATATTTTAGCCAACTTAAGCTTCCTTCTTTAGCCACTTCTACGTTCGACTATAAATATTATTGATTTCAGTTTGTTGGCCTACTTCTTCTTTCTCTAACTTAGACCTATCGCTTGTTCAATCTCATCTTAGCATCAATAGCATCTTCTAAAATATCTTGAAAGATTCAAATATTATTAGCGATCACCAATATGGCTTTCGTAAACATAGATCAGAGAGAGAAATAGAGATCTTGTAACTTATGTAACACGTGTTTAGAACAATGCAAACTGAACACTTTGGAGAATCTCGAGCGGTTGCTCTTGACATATCCAAGGCATTCGACCGTGTTTGGCACGATGGACTGTTGGCTAAGCTACGCTTTTATGGTATGTCTGAAAAGTTCTGTTTGTGGTTCTCATGTTTCCTCAGAGGGCGTTCCTTGCGAGTGGCGGTCGACAGATTTCTTTCTGACACCTTCACAATCAACGCCGGTGTGCCCCAAGGCTCCATACTGTCTCCTACTCTCTTTCTCATTTACTTTAACGATCTGCTGGAAAAGACCGGGAATCCAATCTACAGCTTTGCAGACGACAGTACGCTTGTCTCTTCATTCATTTGAACGCTCGGACATCGGCTATCAGGGCGAATAACCGCAGACAGCAGGAGGTCGTTCAACTTAACAAAGGCCTGGAAGAAATTCTATCTTGGGGTGACAGTAACCAAGTCGAATTTAGCGCTACAAAAACCCAGGCGGCAGTTTTTTCTAAAAAAGTTAACGTTGCAGAACCCGACGTAGTTATGTCGGGGCACTCCATTCCCCTAACATTCGTCGCCTAATTTATTGGGCGTTAGTTTGGGAGCCAATAGGTCCTGGCATGAACATGTTGCAGGCATAGCAAAGAGAGCTTCTCAAAAGTATTTCGAACCAGAAAGCTTTACACTCCATAACAACTGTTCGACCAACTATGGAATACTGCTCCCATGTTTGGGGCACCGCTCCCAAACATACACTGCATTTGTTGGATTCTGTTCAGAGAAGAACTGTTCGTCTGATTGGAGACCCGGAACTGACCAGCGGCCTTGATTCGCTAGAACATCGAAGAACGGTTGGCGATTTGAGTCTGTTCTACAAGTATTTTCATGGAAAGTGTTCGAAGGATTTAGCTCGCTTAATTCCTCCCAAAAGCGGTGCATGTTAGAAATACACGTCGCGCTGGTGCTTCACTTCCGTATGAGGTTCAGCTTGTTACTCCGCGTACAACGCTTTTCAAGCAGTCTTTTATATGGAGAACATCATCCCTTTGGAATAATTTGCCCAGCGCTGTGTTTCCCCACCTAGTACAATTTACACGCGATTCAAGAATAACGTGAATCGCTTTAGGGACTTCCCTGCAGCACGTGTGCTAGACTCATAAAAAAAAAAATACACCCTGCCCGCCACTATTCCGCCATACTTAGACCATCACACCACCTCTTTCGGGGACGGCCCACACTTCTGTGTCCTAGTGGTGACCTATCACAATTCTCACTATTCTTCCGTCTTCCATCTTACCAATGTGTTCATATCATTGATGTCCTCTACCCCACACCGGTTTCTTATATCTTCACTTCTCTCCTCATCCAAAAGTATCTTTTCAGCTATTCTGCCTGCCAGCAGAAATGAAGTAACTTCATTTGTGTTGATTCCAGTAATCTTTTAATTTTCGATGTTTCTGGCCTAGTTTCCGCAGTTATGTCGTAACAGGTCTTATAGCTGTTTTGGCGATTTGGCTTCGATTCCTATGTTTTTGTTACACCATATTGTGTTGTTACCTCCGCTTCAACATGTCCACAAGCAGATATTTCTACGCCTAGATATTCAAACTTTATTTGCTGCTTAATGACTTCTCCGTCTACCTTAAGTTTACATCTTAAGGATGTCTTTGACGTTGTTATACATTTTTGTCTTGGAGGCAGATATTACCATATTAAAGGACATAGCTGTGAATGAAATTGGTGTACGAGCGTAGATCGTTTTCATAAAATGTTAATCTCATTGTCTCCCATTTTATGTGCTCTCATGGTCGGCACTTTTCTTATTATTTCGTCCATGATGATGTTGAAGAGAAGGGGGCTCAGTGAGTCTCCCTGTCGAACACCGTTCCCAGCTGGTGTCGGTTCAGTACGTTCTTCTTTTATCTTTGCCTGAATGTGGTTCGGTGTGTATATTCATTTTTTATAGTCTTAATTATGTTATATTGGATTTGCATTTTGTAGTTCAATTGGACACAGTCAAATGCCTCTTGCAGGCTCTGGGACCTATATAAGATTTATCCACCCTTTTACTCTTACCATCAATATTTCTCTATAACTTCTATTCTTACTTCTCTCAGTTTTTTACTTAAACATTGCTGTATCATCATAAAAGTATAAACATCTTGTTGACAAAATTCCTTAATGCTAAAAAAACCAGTTTTGAACTTGCACAGTTAGTGTTCATTGCTTTTGAAATAAACATTTTCGTTATGGAGGTATAAAATGATCAGTGACTTCACAAAACAGACCCAAATGAGTTTTCAACAAAGTTTGTTTCCGATCTTTACTGAAAACTGATGACCTTGAAATTTTTTTTTTTTTTTATATACCAGATATAAATTATTAAAGCTCGTGATAATTTTCATTCAATCTACACCCCATTGGAGAATATTCCAGAACTTTTTCAAAATCTTTGGACCAGTACTTTTCGAGATAGAGGGATGGGACAACGATTTTTCGCGATTTTTTCAAAATAATATAAAGAAAAATGTGCGCATGTAAGACATTATATATATTTTTGAACTGGTATTTTTACAAGCTTTCATTTGACACCCCCACTCGATGACCTAGTAAAAATTTTTTTTTTTCACTTCCGATTTCACCCCCCAAAACTAACCCCTTAAGTCAAAATTTAACCTTCAAAACTACACGGCTCTGATGATGCCATCCATGTTTTTATATTAGTACCAAATTTCAACTTTCTACGTCAAATAGTTTCTGAGAAAATCGGGTGTGACAGACGGACTAAAAAATAAGTATAAAAAACCTATTTAATATAAAGTATAAATGAAGAATAAAAATAACACTATAAATTAATATAAGTTGACATATATTGCGTCTATTATTAGAAGACATACATGAAACACAGTAAACACAAATAAATTAAAATGAAACATGAAATGCCAAAAATAGAACAGATTAAAAAAACCTCCTGATTATCAAATGCCTTGATCAAGTCATGAAAAAATGTCGCAGCAACTGACCCTCATGCAGTCTCAATAAAGATTTTCCAAAAGGGGAGAAGATTGCATCGTTTGTGTTTTGCCTATCTATAAAAACCAACTGATTAAAATTCAAAGTATCAGTTTTTAGAAACGACAAAACATGAAGTTTTTAATGCTCGTGACTAAGTGGGATGGAGCAATGTAGGATGAGAGTTAGACGGCGAATCTTGATCATCCCATTGGTGAATAGAGATAACTATTGTTTTCTTAAAACCCTCAGGGCCTTCCTTACTAAAATTTTCAAAGCAAAACCCGACACTTTTAGGATTATTTTAATGGATTCATTGTCACAACCAGGAAGCATTTTTTTTAGTCTCCTTCAAGACAATTGTAGTAAGGAAAGAAACATCATTAACACAGAAAGTAATCATAAAATCTGACGGTTGATATAGGGAATTATTTTGAGTTCTTTTTAGTGTTCCGTACGGAACACTTATAAGATCACTTCGGTGTCTCGTCTGTCTGCCTGTCTGTCTGTCTGTCTGTCTGTCTGTCTGTCACACCCGATTTTCTCCGAAACTATTTGACATAGAAAGTTGAAATTTGGTATTAATATAGGAATTGATGGCCTCATCAGAGCCATGTAGTTTTGAAAGTTAAATTTTGACTTAAGGGCTTAGTTTTGGGGGGTGAAATCGGAAGTGAAAAAATTTTTTTTTACTAGGTAATCGGAGTGTGGTGTCAAATGAAAGCTTGTGAAAACGCGAATAAAAAAATATATATATAATGTAATACTTGCGCGCACTTTTCTTTGTATTATTTTAAAAAATCGCGAAAAATCGCTGTCCACCCGAAAAGTACTTATCAATCAAAAAATTTTGAAAAAATTCTGGAATATTCTCCACGGGGTGAAGATTGAACGAAAAATTATCACGAGTGCATTACCTTTAATAATTTATCTGGTATATAAAAAAAACAAAAATTTCAAGGTCATCAGATTTCAGTAAACATTGGAAACAAACTTTGTTGAAAACTCATTTGGGGTGTGTTTTGTGAAGTCACTGATCATTTTATAATTCTGTAACAAAATTTTTTATTTGAAAAGCAATCAACGTACGAAACACTACTAATTGCGCAAGTTCAACTTGCACTTGACCGGTTATTTTATTGTTGATCTCCCTGCCTGAGTAGGGATTTTACCCTTTTTTATATCTTATACGATATTGGCGAAGATGTAGTAATACCCGTCAACATTGTCCAAACTGTTGAAACATACATTTTTGAATTTCACAGCACCTTTTAGACAACCTGGTAGTGCTGCCACGGACGTTATTGCATTTCTGCAAACAAAGTGTAACCTATGTACGTGGCCAGGCCAAATATACCTAATAAATTAATAAATAAAGTATACCGACCTGCCGGGATTGGCACCCAAGACCTTCTGCACCGCAAGCAAGTTACTACCCCACGGAGCTACGGGCCGCCACTTAACTGACTTGCCAGATTTGCAACCACATTGCAATAGAAGTCACCTAACAATTTCAGGCTTTATAGAAGGCTATATAGGGGAATATTTCTAAGATTCGCCCACTGTCCCTTTGTTTATTAGAGGTGCTAGAAATTCTATGATAATGGAAATGTTTTGGGCTTGTTTCATCGTCCTCCTCTAGATATGTTACTTTTATATTTATAGTAATAATTCAAAAAATTTACCTTAGTATAACACATTTGCAAATGGCATGGAAAGCACCGCATATAATTTGCATATAGACAGAGATAGACATCAGCTAGTATCGTGCTAAAAGACGACGGATATTGGAATAACGTGAAGAAATTAAAAAATGTGATTTTTTCAGGTGTACTTTTTCCTTTATTTTTTTTTTAGCAAGAAAAGTAAAAAAAAAAAACAACATTGTTACAAAAAATTTCATGTTTCCATGACTTTTTCTGACTGCCTGCAGTACCTACCAGCCTGAAACAAAAGAATTTTAGATTTATAATCCGTATGAATGTAGTTTTACTGGCGTACCATAATTTTTGTTCCCCCACTTTTTGGTTTTTTTGAAAATTTTAATGCCACATTAAGATTTATCACATATAAATGTCGTCGTGTAAATCAAAATCTGAAAGAATATTACCATATAGTATTTCACATAGCTGTTGATATATTTCATTAACCAGCATTGTTTCAAGAAAATTATTGAGCTTACGTCCAAGAAAACTGGCAGACAAGTTTAAAATTTGACGTTTTGAGGAAAAGTCGGTTAAAACAATTGCCTTGCGTAATCTAAAACATATCCTACTTCTTCTGCAGTATATGACTGCCAAACATCCGGAACGGAAGAAGATCCACTGAAGTATTAGTTGTTTACTAGCTGTTAAACTTTATCATTTAAACTTCCATTTGCATCTTGTTGGACTCACCTATGGCACTTTTTAAGGAGATTCTCCTTTTCAAGGTAGCTAGGGTTGTAAATGCACGAGGCAAGTGATCGGCTCTTAAGGACACGTAAAACAAGACGTAAGAGCTCGTAAGCAGAAGGAGGGGAGAACAGACTGTACTTACTCTGCGGCCTGAAACATGTAACTCCTAAGCAGCTAATATTACTCAGAAACCATGGGGCTTACTAAATATAGCAAAAACAAAAATGCAAAAATTCAAAACTGTTTAGACTGGATACCTCGTCAAAATATCAATAGCCAACGGCAACGGCAACAGGAACGTTTTGTTTCCGAGAAAGCTTACTTGTGATTTAAATCACGCTCTAATAATATAACGGTAAATACTTAAGCTTGGTTAAAATGGTATTTATTTAGGTACAATAAAAGGTGTTTCTGAGCAGAGAAATAATAAAGCATCAAGCCCGCCCTTTGGGTTTAGCCAGAACCCCTTTCTTAACGTTAAACATAACAGATCCCCTTATGATAATAACCTAGCTTTATCGGATAAAGCTACAACGCCATCTAACAATGGTTTTTGATAATTTGTTGACTATCCTTGAGTTTAATTTAACGTCAGCCTTACTTCTCATTTTTTGTTCCTTTGCACTTTGTACCCTCTTTATAAGAAAAATAAGAAACTACAAGACTTTTATTTTCATTATTTGTGTGCACTATACGATTTTTATAAAATACAAAATATAAGAAAAATATGTTGGTACTCTTTGTAATAAAATTAAAAGAAAGAAGACGAAAATTTTTTAAAGTTTTCAGTATTCCGTACGAAACACCTATAGGATGAGTTCGGTGTCTGTCTATCTGTCACATCCGATTTTCTTTGAAACTATTTGACATAGTCAGTTGAAATTTTGCATATGGTACCAGGTGTACAAGTATGAAATGCGGATTTTTTTTTTCCAAAAAAAAACATGTTAAATTCGAAAGAATGATAAAAAGTGCTTTATTCAAAGTATGCTCCATCGCTTGTTATACATTTTTCCCATATTTCGGGCAATTTGTGAATACCACCCCAGTAAAAATCTTCCCCTTTTGCTGGGAACCATTCATCGAGCCATTTTTTCACATCTTCGTACGAACCAAAGCGCTGCTCAGCAAGTGCGTGACCCATCGAAGTGCGTGCGTGACCCATCGATGCAAACAAGTAGTAACCGGAAGGGGCCAAGTCTGGTGAGTAAGTCGCATGGGGTAGAACTTCCCAGCTGAGTGCTTTCAACGTGTCTCGAACTGGTTTTGCCGTATGTGATGAAGCATTGTCATGAAGAAAAATGACTTTGTGTTGCCTCTTTCAGTATTCTGGCCTTTTTTTTAAGCAGCAAACGGTTCAAATCAGTCAATTGTTGTTGGTAACGTTTAGTATTAACCGCTTCCCCAAGTTTTAACAGCTCATAATAGATCACGCCCCTCTGGTCCCACCAAACACAGTGCATCGTCGTTCTGCCAAAGCGATTCGGTCTTGCGGTCGATGTGAATGGTGCGCCTGGGTCTACCCATGATTTTTTGCGCTTGGGATTCTCAAAATAAATCCACTTTTCATCCCTTGTAACTATACGATGCAAAAACGACTTCCTTTTGTACCGAGCGAGCAAAATGTCACACGTGTTTTTGCGCTTTTCCATCTGCCTGTCGTTAAACTCATGTGGTACCCATCTACCAGTCTTCTGAATTTTTCCCATCTCTCGTAGCCGATTGGAAAACAGCTTGTTGACTAACGCCCAATTGCTCGGTGAGCTGTTTTTGTGTTTGCGAATCATCTTCGTCCAACAATGCTTGCAATTCCACATCTTCGTATTTTTTGGAGGTTTCTTTGCGATGGAGCATGTTCACCTTAAGCTTCTCGAAGTAATCGGTATGATTCAACAGCAATTTTCTTCAAATGAAAACAAAAATTAATGCTGTCCGCGAATGCTCTTTGTTCGGTAGAAATTTCGACATATTGAACACAAACAACACAACACTATACACACACTTTTCCAATTTATCACTCGTGCGCCTCTGACACTTGTTGATGACACAACAAAACAAAATGGCCAAATGTCAAATCTTTATAGCACAAACTGCATTGGTGTACCATCTGTTGTCTGAAATCCGCATTTCATACTTGTACACCTGGTAAATATAGAAATTGATGGCCCAATCAAAGCCATATAGTTTTAGAAGTTATATTTTGCCTTAAGGGGTTAGTTTTAGGGGGTAAAATAGAAAGTGAAAAAAAAAAATTGCAAGGTGTGGGGTGTCAAATGAAAGCTTATGAAAACACGAGTTCAAAAAATACGTATGATGTAATATTCACACAAACTTTTCTTTATATTATTTTTTAAAAAATGATCAGAAATCGCTGTCGAAAAGTACTGATCAAACAATTTCGAAAAAAATTCTGGAATACTCTCCATAAACTGTAGATGGGACCGAAATTATCACGAGTGCATTATTGATAATAATCTATGTGGTATAAAAAAACTATTTGACTTGACGAAACGCTGATTTTTTCGTGGAAAAGATGTGAATTTAACCGTGACTAAAAAAGCTACGAAATATCAAAACTAATTTGATGCAATCAGTAATATACTCATATACTTTTCAGTATATGCTTTAAGCATCAATCATGGATACGTTAGGTACCGAGACAAAATAATTTTATTTTATTTGTTTATAAGTAAACAAATATTTAGGTAGTAAGTAGAAGAATTTCATAGAATACTTTAGCAGTCACGGTATGGAACTCTAATTGTGCAAATCCGACTTGCGCTTGGCCGATTTTTTTTATTTATCAACTCATTCATTTCCAACGAAATCATCAATTCTAGAAATTACATTTATGTAAATTTATTTCACTATTTTACTCATTTTAAGCTGTATCTTATTGAACAATCTATCATTAAAGTCTGTTACGTTGTTTCTAGTAGATTCTACCAGTAAACTTCGACGATGCACTATGGGCCAGAAATCTGGTTTTTTCGTTCAAAATTGTCTAGAACCCCCAATTATTGGACATTTCTTTTTGAATACAAACATCAGGAAGCCATTTTGGAAAATATAACCTCAAATTTTTTTAAATTGCAAAAAGCAGCACAGAACCGGGAGTGAAATTTCGAAGCTCACGTGACTTCAAGTTTACGTTCCTGGGGTCACTGAATCTGTTTTCAGGGTCACTTTGATCACATGCACCCTTTTGAGTGGTGAAAAAGAGGGGTTGGAGCGGGAGAAATTACTATATTCACCTGAATTAGAGTTTCTCGTTCAAAACTGGCTCCTCGGGAGTCTGTGGGGTCGCTGAATCTAGTTTCGGGGGTCATTTTGATCATATGCGTCTTTTGAGGGGTGAAAATGAGGGTTGGAAAATAGATTCAGCGACCTTAAAAACCCCCAAGGAACCAGTTTTGAACCAAAAACTCAAATTTAGGTGAATATCGTAATTTCTTCCCCTCTAACCCTCATTTTCATCCCTTAAAAGATGCATATAATTAAAATAACCCCGAAAATAGATTCAGCTACCCCAAAAACCTCCGATGTGCCAGTTTTGATCGTTGTAAACTTGGAATCACGTGAACTTCGAAATTTCGCCTCTTGGTTTCGTGCTGCCTTTTGCAATTTTAAAAAAATTTTGAGGTTATATTTTGCAAATCGGCTTTCTTACGTTTGTCCGCAATTCGCTTATGAGTATTTAAAAAAAAAACGGTCAAGTGCAAGTTAATCTTGCGCAATTAGTGTTCCATACGTTGATTGCTTCTGCTATGGAGGTATAAAATGATCAGTGACTTCACAAAACACCACCCCAAATGAGTTTTCAACAAAGTTTGTTTTCGATCTTTACTGAAAAACTGATGAACTTGAAATTTTTGTTTTTTTTTATATACCAGCTAAATTATTAACGTAATGCACTCGTGAGAATTTTTATTCAATCTACATCCCGTGGATAAAACTCCACAATTTTATTAAAATTTTTGAATGAGTACTTTTCGAGATAGAGGGGGGGGGGACAGCGATTTTTTCAAAATAATACAAAGAAAAGTGTGCGCATGTAAGACATTTATATATATTTTTGAACTAGTGTTTTTGCAAGCTTTCATTTGACCTAATAAAATTATTTTTTTCACTTCCGATTTCACCCCCAAAACTAACCCCTTAAGTCAAAATTTAACTCTCAAAACTACACGACTCTGATGAGGCGATCAATTTCTATATTAGTGCCAAATTTCAACTTTCTACATCAAATAGTTTCGGAGAAAATCGAGTGTGACAGACGGACAGACAGACAGACAGACACCGAAGTGATCTTATAAGTGTTCCGTACGGAACACTAAAAAATACCTGATTTCGTTAATACCTGAGGGCTCTAGACAATTTTGAACGAAAAAATCAGACTCCTGTCTCACTGTGCACCGTAAATTACTGTTTGAAATTATGTATTTTTTTTTTTAATTATTTTGATTTCTAAAGTCGATTATATTTAAAAATACATTTTAAGACAAAGAATTTTATTTCGAAATATTTTAGACTATGATTTCATAGAAAATTTATATTATATTTAAGTTTTTTTACCTTCTAATTTGTAAAATGCCATGATAAAGAGATAATTTGTGTAACTATTAAATGTTAACAAACGTTTAATAACGATATATCTGTTAAAAAATCACACTGTTTACTATCGCTTTATACTGAGTAAGCCAGTTAATTTTTTGGACTAGTAAAACTATATCTTCTCCTACTTTCAAAATTTTAATGTGAAATACTTACAAATGGCATACATACATCCATTTGACAATTACAAAATTTATTGTAAAAATTATAACATGAAACTAAGAGTTGTAATTAAATTTTAGTCCATCCACACACAAATGCCATATAAACATTTACATTTACGTAATAGTATAAGCCGGATATTGCTTATTAAGAACCCAAGGTTTGGAATGGCTTAAAGATTTTCTTAAACGGAAATGAGCGGTGTGCAGACAATAAGCACACAGGAAACCAATACCAGGAAAGTGCCAAAGAATTCTTGAATTCATGGCAACGGATCACAATGCATCTTTGGATATAATGTAAAAAAGTTTTAGAGGTCTGCAAGGAGACAACTGGAACGATTTTGAAAGAAGAGCTAGTCGAAATAAGGGTTTTCGCAAAATTTGTTCCACGTACAAATGAAAATTGAGGGGGCATCTTCCCGAAATCTGTTACTATGGGTGACCAGACATGGTGTTTTCAACATAACTCACAAATAAAGCGTGAAATTGCAGGACGGAAGTGAAAATCATCCCGGTAAGCTAAAAAATTCGAAAAGTTTCACCAATAATCAACATATATTTTCTACGATAGCAGAGCTTTTATTTGTCGTGAATTCATTCCAACTTGTCAATCTACCAAAAGCAATTATTTTTGGCTCTAAATCAAGTTTGGCTGCTAAAACCCTTTACAGTATTCCCCTGATTTAGCACTCTGTGACTTTTACTATTCCCGTTCCCTGAACTTGAACATCTATTAAATCGTTAAAAGTTTATTAAATTAAGAGGAGAATACATTGAATAAAAAGAGGAACAGTGAAAGAAATTGTTTTATTTAATTTTAACAGTTGTATTTTATTGTTGACAAACTAAAGTAATTTTTTAAAACTTTGCTCAAGAGAAGGTAAAGAAAGTTAAATTCAGGTTTTTTATTATACCCTTACAGGGTTAACTAAAGTGTAAAAAAATCCCAAAAAATTGACCATACGTTTTCTAGGAGTGATCTACAGTTACTTTATAATGGAGATTTAAGTTGATTAGAGAAGAAAAGCAAATGAATGCAGGTATGCATGCATATTGCAATATAAGTGAAATTTAATGCATTTCCTTAAAACTTGATAATTGTGTCAAATAATTGAATACTCTGAAACGTCACCATCAGTCTTTATTAAAAAAAATAACCGGTCAAGCGCAAGTTGAACTTGCGCAATTAGTGTTCCGTACGTTGATTGCTTTTAAAAAAAAAAATTTTTGTTACGGAGGTACAAAATGATCAATGACTTTACAAAACACACCTCAAATGAGTTTTCAACAAAGTTTATTTCCAATTTTACTGAAAACTGATGACCTTAAAATTTTTGTTTTTTTTATATACTAGATAAATTATTAGAGGCAATGCACTCGTGATAATTTTCGTTCAATCTACACCCGTGGAGAAAATTCCAGAATTTTTTCAAAATTTTTTAACCAGTACTTTTCGAGATAAGGGGGGACAGCGATGAAAGATGAACGGGAAATTCAAAAGAAATTGAAACATATAGCAGAGAACGAGAGAAAGAATGGAAAAAAGGGTGAAAATAGGATATCAAAAAATCGTAATCGAAGGAAAAGAATATAAATGGGATATTGAGGAAGAAAAACTGAAAGAACAAATAAAGAATACTAGGACCATCAAGTTAAAAAACTGAAAAAAGGAGAGAGATAGGCAGACTGACGACGACCCTGGCAAAGATAAAGGATATGGAAGAGAAGACTAGTAAAATGAATATAAATAAGAAGATAATCAAAGAAATAGATAGGACGAAAGAAATGGGAAATAATTATCGAGTTACTAGATTGAAAACACGGAATAATAGAGGTATAAACGGAAAAGGGAATGAACTAACAGAAGAATAACAAATGCACTATGTAGGAATCAGTGAAACAGAAAGGAAAGGAAATGAATGCAAAAAATTAGAAGAAAAAGTATACAAAAATCAACATAGAGACATAATACCGAAACAAGATGCAGAGAACTCATAAAAATAGAGGAAACAAAAGAGGCAATCGGCAATTTAAACAGGATGGAAGGATATAGGAGGAAAAATGGAAGAGACAGATATAGAATAACTCAACTTCATGCGCCTTACACTCGTAACAGAAGGGGTAGAAAGGCATAAGGATTAAGTAAGTAAGTATAGTTTCAGAAGAAAGCAGCTGTGACAGACGGACTGACAGACAGACGGACAGACGCCGAAGTGATCTTATAAGTGTTTCGTACTAAAAAGCAAATATTTTTATTGTATATTCGATTTTACTACACACTCCATGCTACTACACTTTCTCTCTTTAACTATTTTCATGTTTTCTGTAACTTACAAAAATCATAATATTGGAACTACCCACACCCTACTCCGTCTTTTATTCTTAAGAATGACATCTTAAGTGAGAATGCCATCGTTCCGTTAAAATATATTACAAAGATGATGTCTGCTTCAAAATATAAATGTAACTTTATATTAAAAACTCATATCTACGTAATTTTCGCCAAAAATGATAGATAAGTGAATTTATATTATGATATAGCACTTCTTATTTATCCTTTTTGACGATCGTATCATGTAATGATGGTTATTACTCAAGAGAACTCGCCAGAGTATTGATCAGTCTGTATAGAGTATAGAGCGTATCCGTCAAAATGTGCCCTTGTCTAAAAAAATTATGGTCTCAAAGCGTTTCAAAGATAGCACCTAGGGGCTATTTCAAAGACACTCTATCCACGAGAGGCTGGATTGAACTGGATTAGAACAGCACAAAATCGCGAAAGATGGAAAGACTTAGGGAAGGCCTATATCCAAAAATGGACTTAGAGAGGCTGAAGAAGAAGAATATAGACTACACATCGCATCTCTCTTTATAGATATTATCTTAAAATAATAACGTATTGATTTGGAGCTTATTAAGAAAAAACCGGTCAAGTGCAAGTTGAACTTGCACAATTAGTGTTCCGTACGCTGATTGTTTTTAAAATAAAAATTTTTGTTAGGGTGGTATTAAATGATCAGTGACTTCACAAACACACCCCAAATGAGTTTTCAACAAAGTTTGTTTCTAATCTTTACTGAAAACTGGTGACCTTGAAATTTTGTTTTTTTTTGTATACCAAATAAATTATTAAAGGTAATGCACTCGTGATAATTTTCGTTCAATCTATACCCCGTGGAGAATATTCCAGAATTTTTTCCAAATTTTTTGATCAGTACTTTTCGAGAAAAGGTAGGGGACAGCGATTTTTTTTTAAAAGTAATACGAAGAAAAGTGTGCGCAAGTATTACATTATATATATATATATATATTATATATATATATATATATATATATATATATATATATTTTACTCGTGTTTTCACAAACTTTCATTTGACACCACACTCGATGACCTAGTAAAAAAAAATTTTTTTCACTTCCGATTTCACCCTCAAAACGAACCCCTTAAGTCAAAATTTATGTTACGGTGGTATAAAATGATTAGTGACTTCACAAAACACACCCCAAATGAGTTTTCAACAAAGTTTCTTTCCAATCTTTACTGAAATCTGATGACCTTGAAATTTTTGTTTTTTTTTATATACCATATAAATTATTAAAGGTAATGCACTCGTGATAATTTTCGTTCAATCTACACCCCGTGGAGAATATTCCAGAATTTTTTCGAAATTTTTTGATAAGTACTTTTCGAGATAAGGCCCGGGACAGCGATTTTTCGCGAATTTTTAAAAATAATACAAAGATAAGTGCTCGGAAGTATAATATTATATATATATATATATTTTACTCGTGTTTTCACAAGCTTTCATTTGACACCACACTCGATGACCCAGTAAAAAAATTTTTTTTTCACTTCCGACTTCACCCCCCAAAACTAACCCCTTAAGTCAAAATTTAATTCTCAAAACTACATGGCTCTGATGAGGCCGTCAATTCCTATATTATTACCAAATTTCACCTTTCTATGTCAAATAGTTTCGGAGAAAATCGGGTGTGACAGACAGACAGACAGACAGACAGACAGACAGACAGACAGACAGACAGACAGACAGACAGACACCGAAGTGATCTTATAAGTGTTCCGTACGGAACACTAAAAAGCATCTGAGTATTTGAGATTATGTGCACTTTTTCCTTGCTATAAATATAGTTCCGTTTGCAAAAGTTATAAATTGTATTGATAAATTGCGAAAGGAAGATGATTTCTCAAATATAAGGGTAAATTCGGATTAATTAAAATAAATACGAAACCTTCTTTACATATTAGATATAAATTGCATTTTATTTTCGAGATTGCAAAGCACGTATAGAAATTAATCATCATTATGACCACGTAAAAGCAGCATTTTCACTTCATGGCGGTTTAACAGACTTTATTTTGAGCATTGAATAAAGTCTAGTTATCGTAGAAGATAATTAACATTGTTTTCATTTTTAATTTTTTTTTTTTTGACACAAGGCGAATGGAGGAATGGAGACCGAGGACACTCAGGCAACAATGAAGTTACCCTAATGTGGGTTCCAATGCCACCAAGGCATTGCTGGAAATGAAATAGCGGACGAACTCGCTAAAAGAGGCACCTTGGAGGACCCACCTGGACAGGTTGTAGGAGTTCCATTCGCTTTCGGCAAAAACAAAATCAGGAAAAGGTTGGATAAAGAACACCAACTCTCTTGGAGTCATCAAGCCAAACTCCTTATGAAATAAACTACGACAGGTAGAACAAAGGAACTTTTGTCGATGTCAAAACAAAGGTTACGTCTGAGCATAGGACTCCTTACGGGACATGTGCCACTACAGGCCCATCTAAATAACCTCAAACTGGCTGAACGGAAAAACATGTCAGCTGTGCGAGGGAGGAAAGCGAGGATAGTATTCACATTCTGTGCGAATGTCCTACACTAATGGTCAAAAGATATAGATACTGGGGGTCAACTATTCTATGAACCCAAAGATCTACAAGATGTCAGGGTGATTAGCCTATATCTCTAGGCAGAAAATGCCGGACTGGGACTGCGACCTGACTCGACTCAGTAGGGAGTCACAGAAGAACTTTCAGATCTAGGTGACACCAGGGACTCAAAGTACCACATTTTACTACTACTACTACTATGACGCTTTATTTATGGATTATATTGAAAAGCCGATATCTCGCCATCACCAGCAATTAATGTAAGGCAGTTTAAATTGGTTTTTGATGCTTATCCAAATTCCCTGGAATTTTGCACCCAGTAATTGATCTTCATTTAAAGTGTACAGAATGAAGTTCGCACAAACCTTTGTTTTACCTAGATCTTCTTTCAAAATCGTCCTGTTTCCATCTTTATGTTTTACGCTTCTTCCATCATTATCAATGAAGAATTGCGATCATCTGCCACAAACTCATGAACTCGTCGAATAAATTTCTGATGATAGAATTGATGTTGGTCTTACGTGTGTTTGTTTTCTGCAAGCTGTTCTCTTCGATCCAAAATGATTTACGATTTATGCCATTCAGAAACTTGTATCCTTAATAAGCACTCATTTCCATACATTTTTTTTCAACATTTTGAATATTATTAGTACACCGGTGCCAAATTTAAGTACCACTTTTTACTTTACTTGGTAATTTCTACAATGAATTTTTAACATTGTTAAATACAATAGTGTATCGCAATCATCTGTCAATATTTCGCGTTAAAATTTAAAATGCAATTCGGGATAGAATGTAGCTGGGAATTGACATATTAAATTTAGAGATGATGCTACTAATTTTTGATATATAGTACCACTCCAAAAAATGATTTGTCTGAATACATATTTAATACCATCTACAAATTCACAAGTCCACCGCTGTGTTGTTATTTCCATGGACTTTTCAGTGGCCAATCTAAAAGAACCGAAAAACAGTAAACAAAGTCGGAAACGAAACATAACTTACAAAATAATGTCTTATCTGCATATGAACCATTATAATTTTAACTAAATTGTATCGCTGGTTTCACATTGAAGAAAATAGCCAATAAAAAGCTTTTCTTGTCGCCATGCCAGACGCTCGGTGACCTTCAAGCGCTGTTTCCCTGAAATTCCCAAAACGATTATTGTCGAGTCGGTTTGTCGGAATTGTAGGTTTATTTGGTAAATAATAGTGCAATGTTACAAAGCTTTATTTACTAAATCTTTCGAGAGTGTTAATTGGCGCTTAAGTATTTGTCTACATGTTTTTATCATTAAAAAAGCGAATTTAATGGACAATTTTCATCTCACTTTACATTTGAGAGGCAAATCTTAAATGCAATATTTTTAACGATTGAGCTTCATTTTTTAGTGTTCCGTACGGAACACTTATAAGATCCATGTGGGTTTCTTTCGGGAGTTGAGGCCGTGTTCTCCAGATATTAACTTCTTGACGTTTCCTTGTACTGCGGTCAACATTTTCAAAGGGGATGTGGCAGTGGTTTCTTCTTGGCTATTCACTGGCAACTGTGTTCGACGATATAGCACTGTCTGGTTTTTGTGTGTTCCGAAGAAGGCGGTGCCATTTAGACTCTCGGCCAATCAGGCGTCAGCGACATTCCCAGTTTCGTAATGAAGTTCGCACAAACCTTTGTTTTACCTAGATCTTCTTTCAAAATCGTCCTAATTGTTTCCATCTTGATGTTTTTACGCTTCTTCCGTCATTATCAATGAAGAATTGCGATCATCCGCCACAAACTCGTAAAATCGTCGAATCAATTTCTGGTAATAGAATTGATGTTGGTCTTACGTGTGTTTGTTTTCTGCAAATTGTTCTCTTCCATCCAAAATGATTTACGGTTTATGCTATTCAGAAACTTGTATCCTTAATAAGCAAAAAATTCCATATATTTTTTTTCAACATTTTGAATATTATTGGTACACCGGTGCCAAATTTCCCTGTTTCTTAATGTCACATCGTCTTTGAAAATTTTGGCCGCAGTGTCAACGAAACGTCAGGAAATTAATACCTGAAGAACACGGCCTCAACTCCCGAAAGAAACCCACATTATCTTATAAGTGTTCCGTACGGAACACTAATACTACTAACATTTACTAAATAAACTGACTTAAGAGTCAAAATTTAACTTAAACAGTTTCGGAGAAAATCGGGTGTGACAGATAGACAGACACTGAAGTGATCCCACAAGTATTTCGTACGGAACATTAAAAAAATAAAACAAGATTTTTTCGGCAATAAAATAATAAATAAGAAATGTATAATATCATAAAGACAACCAAAAAGTTATGAATAAACCAATGTTCCTTCGCATACATCCGCTTACAAAAACAGTTCATCTAAAACACAAATAATGATATTTATGTTTTATGTATGCAGTTTACATATATATGCTATTGTATATAAATTTTTTTAACTGTTGCCCTCAGTGCTTTTTGGTTATTTTTTAGTTAGAAATCTATATAAAAATCTGTATTAATAAATATATGCGAATATTTGACTATACTGATATTGGTTTTCAAAGCAGTTTGGGGTAATCTGGATTGTGTAAACAACGTCTACGTATCGTAGCCATATCTGAAATTAAAAAAATAATTATTTTGAGTCGGGTAGATTTTACGAGTGTAGTTTAAGTTAGGGTAGACCGAAAATATTAAAAAATATGAGCTGACAGAGAAAAACTAATATCGGATTCAAAATCAGAATACTACAATAAACCCAAAACTGAAAAAAAAAATAGAGGAAAAATTCCAAAAAAAATTATTTGTTGATCAGTGTAATAGATGTATATTGTCCACCCTTAAAATGCACCATTGAGGTGACATACCAAATTCTGCTCTATTACAGCTTGTACAAATACAGCGGCCGAGTTTTAAATTAAAAAATCTGTTATTTCAATTAAAATCAGCGTATTTAGCAAATAATTTTATCCAGAAATTTTGCACCTTTTTGAAAATCTATCGGCATTATTTAAGGGAAAAAATTTAAAATTCTTCTATAGTTCCAACTTCTAATGGGCTACGATAAAGAAATATTTCTCTAAAGTATATAACAAATTAGTGAACATATTGAAGACCTTGTCAAAATAAAAGCCACTTGGTTTTGCTCAATATGTTACGATAGGACAAAAACAAAGTTATTTGTATGTAAAAATTTCTTGCAACTTATATTTTCCCACTTATAAAATATTTATAGACAATAGGATTGAAGCATTAGTTTGAACGTCATGTTTTGATTTTAAACTGATTTAATATTATTAATAATAGACAAAAATACTTAAATAACCCTTGGTGAATGTCTATGGAAAATGATTAACAGTTCGGTTAAATGTTTTTGGCATTGAGTACTTAAGGCGATATTAATGAAGCTGAGGAGGGAGAGTTTCGATTTTTTTTTTATATAAAATGAATTGCTTTCGTTATATGCGATAGTGTGTCTATTGTTTATTATCATTTCGCAATCACTTTTCATTTTCTCAAATGGTCATTATACAATTTTGGGCCCCCATTTATATATATATATATTTTTTATGGGTCTAGCATACGTATTGCACGGAAGTCCCTAAAGCGCTACAGGAGCGACACGTATGCGGAAAAAAGCGATTCACGTTGTTCTAGAATCGCTATAAATTGTATCGGTTGGAAACATAGTACTGGGCAAATTATTCAAAAGGGATGATGTTCTCCATATAAAAGACTGCTTGAAAAGCATTGTACGAGGGAGTAAACAAGCTGAACCTCATACGGATGTGAAGTACTAGCGCGACGTGTATTTCTAACATGCATCGCTCTAGGAGGAATTAAGCGGGCTACATCCTTCGAACACTCTCCATGAAAATACTTATAGAATAGGCTCAAGTCGTCATTGTCGGGACAAGTGAGATCCATTTTTTATATTGACATCTTTATATATTCACCTTTTAATAAATAATATATTCATGTATTAGTTATTTGTTTGTTTGAAGTTAGTTTATTATTTTGAGGCTAAAATATATTTTAACTCGCCTTTCAGGTAAAAAGCCTATTTATTAATTTTAAATTTTGTAAATTATTAGGGGAAATATTTCAAGTTGGACAGCCTGAAAGTTTATACAAAACCGCAGTCTTTGCGAAGAGTTAAATGCTAAATATTCCGAGAATCATTTGTTAATATTACGATAAAAATGGTTAAAGACCTTTTGAAGAGCATTAATAACCTAAACAAACTTAATCCGGTATTGTGCCAGATGGCACCACCGTTTTAGGTCCTGGGATGAATTAACACTGATTAAGGCTAAATATATTGATTTTTTTTTTTTTTCTTTTTTTTTTCTTCTTTTTTTTTTTTTTTTTTTTTTTTTTTTTTTTTTTTTTTTTTTTTTTTTTTTTTTTTTTTTTTTTTTCTCTTTCTTTTTTTTTTTTTTTTTTTTTTTTTTTTTTTTTTTTTCTTTTCTTCTTTTTTTTTTTTTTTTTTTTTTTTTTTTTTTTTTTTTTTTTCTTTTTTTTTTTCTTTTTTTTTTTTTTTTTTTTTTTTTTTTTTTTTTTTTTTTTTTTTTTTTTTTTTTTTTTTTTTTTTTTCTTCTTTTTTTTTTTTTTTTTTTTTTTTTTTTTTTTTTTTTCTTCTTTTTTTTTTTTTTTTTTTTTTTTTTTTTAGATTTACTCACTTTTTTTTTTTTTTTTTTTTTTTTTTTTTTTTTTTTTTTTTTTTTTTTTTTTTTTTTTTTTCCTTTCTTTTTTTTTTTTTTTTTTTTTTTTTTTTTTTTTTTTTTTTTTTTTTTTTCTTTTTTTTTTTTTTTTTTTTTTTTTTTTTTTTTTTTTTTTCTTTTTTTTTTTTTTTCTTTTTTTCTTCTGATCATTTTTTTTTTTTTCCGCTTGAGTAATTCAAGGGTTAGGCTAAGTATAAATAGGGCATATTTTTAGTTCAGCTTTAGTCAATCATCGCTCCTGATGAAGCTAACATGGTTAGCGAAACGAGCGTCGAGTGCAAAAATAAAGTGTTTGGTTGTAGTGGTGATATATACTCAGTAATATATAACGAGTTTTCAATTTAGTCGATTCTCAGCTTGTTATTCTGTTTACTTCTCAGGACTGAAATCCGTCTCCCCCATACTTATGAATTCAAAAAATTCCTATTTTTTCCTTTAACAATTTAAAGACAGTGCTTTCGTTATTAATAAAAATGTGAATATTGCACAAAATTCCGCTGTTTCGAATAATAATTTAATAAGAAGGGTGAGTGATTTGACTCGTTCGTAAAAATAGTTAGCGATAGGTCACACAAAAATCAAAATTTTGTTTGCAAGATCCTATCTTTTACAATTTGGAACATTCAACTGAATATTCTGTACAATATAAAATTTGCACTCAACAAGGTATATACAATAATTTGGAATTATTAAATGAAAATTTTGGTTTTGATTATGTGGATCCTGCCAATTAAAAGAAAAAGAGAAAAGGACCAAATTGGCAGCCCACAACAGCTCTTATAATCTGAAACAGAGAACCAAAATTTTAATTTCTAATAGCAATACTGACCAAAATTAAAGGAGATGAGTTACTGGAAATTTCAACATAATTTGACAATCATCTTCTTTTACAAAATTTTAAAATTGTTAAAAACACACCTCCAAATTTGGATGTACAAAAATATATCTCAATATTTAGGATAATAATTCAGTAGGAAGTAGTTCAAATGAACTCTTTCCAAATGAAAAAAATATGACAAGTTACTGGAATCTTCTGACGATGAATCAATTGTACCACCCACTCCCATACACTTAACGAAATTAATAAGTTATCTTGACATTTGGAATTAGACGAAGATATTTTTAGTATAGACGACAATACATTTTGAAAGTAGTTCGAATAAGTTATTTTCAACTGAAAAAAAGAACATGAAAAAGTTATCAAAATTTCAATTTTTTTCTAATAATATGACTCAGATAACGAATCAATTCCTTGCGGTCAAATTAGGCCACCAACCCCTTTATTAAATTCGCAGTTTTTCGATAATATTGCAAAATAATTCTAACCCCAATTTGCTTTTCCAATTGAACCATTCCCGACAATAAATATTCAGATTAATAAGGATACTCAAAGTAATAAAATTAATAGATGGTATTAATTTTTGCATTTTTCAAATAATAGTACCTTATGTACACATCGTAAATCTTCAGTTTCAGTTACCTTTTAAGATGTAATGATTGGTAAACTATAAGGGTTTAAAGATAGACGATTAGAACCGAATGTAAAACAAATATTAGATTACCCTGCAAAAATTATTAAGGTAAATTCAATAAACGTTGATCATATAATACCTAATTTTTCCCAGTGTAGCATCGAGTTTAAAATAATAGAATCACCACAAAATCTTATATATTTTTGAGTGACTACTAAAATAATAGATAGATAAACTATTAAAATACTAAATAGGAGGGTAAAACCTGTCATTTAGTGAGAAATCATAACGATAAGACTTCATCTTAAAGAATGAAATGAACAATGGTAATGCTATGTTATAAGAAACCGAATTGCCTAAATTTTATTACAAAGCTTAGTATAAAAAAGTTTAAAAAGAAAGTGTACAGGGGTGAGTCAACGATAGAGTAAAGTTCATTATCTCATTTGTCTCGGGAATGACGAAAAAAATGTTAAATATAATAGTTTCAGGGAATGTTAAGGTGCCCAGTTTAAAATTATTTTGAGTATACAGGGTACTTCAAAAAAGTGTGGCCGATATAACATATGTTTTTTTAAATGGAACATCCTATTTTCTAATTTGTTTTTAAATTTTGCGTAAAATTTTATAACTTTTTTACTAATAATGTTATATACCTAAACCTCGTAGTTTTTCTAATATTTCAATTTTTTAAAAATACTAGTTTTCAGTTTTGTAAAAAAATGCCAGTAGCGCCATTTTTCCTGAAGGTGGAATACTCATAATTGACAGAGCGTTCTATAGAGATAAAAAAAAAAGATAGGTATAAAGAAATTTGAGTTAGATGCTACAGGGTGTTCAAAATAAATTTCGACTATTTTAAATTGAAAAAATCTCAAATTTTTTAAATGGCATACCCTGTATATTTTTTTCTGTTAGATTTTACAAAACCCTCCAACTTTTATTAAGTATGTCATATACCTATTTCTAATAGTTTTTGATTTATTTTGAATTTTTCAATTTTTTACCTTTGTTTTTAATACAACTAACTATAACATCATAGTTGCCAAGACAAAACAAAAATGTAGACATTGTCAAGTTTCGACATATCTATTAAGTAAGTAAAAATAATGTTTTTCTGATGAAGCTACCTTTCGTAGTAATGGAGCAGTTAATAGCCATAACATGCAAGATTATTCAACAGTTAATCCATTTTGGGTCCCGAGAAATTCAAAACCAAAACCAGTTAATGTATGGTGTGGAATATTAAATTTTCGAATTATTGATCCATGCTTTTCCGCGAACCACTTAACGGGCCTAGATATCTAAATTTTTTGTAAAACGAATTACCCCAGCTTCTTGAAGAAGTTGATAAGTTTGAAAGGGAACAAATGTGGATTCAACAAGACGGGAGCTCCTGCTCATTACCACCGGGAAGTTCAGGAATTTTTAAACGATCGTTGCCCACAAAAATGGATCGGTAGGGATAGATTCATGGCCCCCTCGATCATGTGACTTAACACCTTTAGACTTCTTTTTGTGGGGCTACATTAAAGATCGCCCTTATGCTAAGGAAAGTGAAGGAAAAATATAGTAAAACGACTAAACATGTGTATTATAAAATAATATTTAATCATTAAATAAGTTAAACTATATTCAAATTATTATTAACTATTTGTTTATGTTTTCACAATAGCGTAAGTGTATTAAAAACAAGGGTAAAAATTGAAAAAGTCAAAATAAATCAAAAAACTATTAGAAATAGGTATACAACATACCTAATAAAGTTGGAGGGTTTTGTAAAATCTATCAGAAAAAAAACTAATAATATACAGGGTGTGCTATTTAAAAAATCTGATATTTTTCAATTCAAAATAGTAAAAATGTATAAATTTATTTTGAACACCCTGTAGCATCTAACTCAAATTTCTTTACATCATCTCTATAGAAGGCCCGTACCAATTATGAGTATTTCCACCTTCAGAAACAATGGCGCTACTGGCAATTTCTCTATAGAACGCTCGTACCAATTATGAGTATTTCATCTTCAGAAACAATGGCGCTACTAGCAATTTTCTACATAACTGAAAACTAACATTATTCAAAAAAATTGAAATATTAAAAAAGCTACTAAGTTTAGGTATATAACGTTATTAATAAAAAAATTTCTAAAATTTTCCGCAGAATTTAAAAAACTAAATTAGAAAATAGGATGTTTCATTTGAAAAAAAAAACATATGTTATATCGGCCACACTTTTTTGAAGTGCCCTGTATACTCAAAAATAATTTTAAACTGTGCATCTTAACATTCCCTAAAAGTATTGTATTTAACATTTATTCGTCATTCCCGAAACAAATGAGATAATGAACTTTACTCTATCGTTGACTCACCCTGTACAAAATAGATTTCATTTAATAATAGATCAAATTTTCATTTTCAATAATCATACAAGTGTGGTTTTTATTCCTAAATAAGAATGGAATATTGGAACATTAAAGAAAATGCCCTTCAGGATGAATCAATTTTAAGCTGGGAAGTACTTGCTCGATCCTTTTAGTTCTACAAAACTTAGACCCAATAACGAAATAGGAATTGCTCTGCAACAAACATGAAAATATCCTCCACTGTGCAAAAATGAGATTTATTTATTATTATTATTACAAGTAACTAGAGAAGCTAAATCAAGAGAAATTATGATGATAAAGGAAATGTTTCTTTATGTATTCCATTAAAGATGTATTCGGGATTTTTTAAAGATTACAACAAAATAATTTTGAATCCCCAACAAGAAAATAATTCTCATGAGACGTAACGATGATAGTAATTCTCAAGTACCCCCTGTTAAAGATGAAAAATCTAAAATTACAATAATCAAACTTTGTTGGAGTCCCTCATCTGACTGTAGAAATCCCTGAACAGCTAGCTCTTACTAAATTTATTAATATAAATAGCGACATTGTTATTATGAAGTTAAGAATTAGTTTAAATCCAGAATGATTAGAAACTGCAAGTCTTAATTCAAGTTTATATGAATAGATTTGATCATTATAAAAACTAAGAAATATAAACATATTTTTCTCGTTCTCCCAACTTGATTTAAAAAAAAAATGAATTGCTACACTATATCAAATGTTTTTATGTTTCCGTCAAAGTTTATTTTTTATATTATTTATTAATAGAACCCATATTTAATCTAACAGAATTTAAGTCCAATGCACCTATTGTTTGTATTAACTTCTCACATCAACGAGATTTATTACAAAGTGATTCAGTAACAATGAAGATTGAATTCGAAACAAAGGAAAATTTCCAGCTGAAACAACCCATATTGTCTAATAATACACGATAAAATATTTAGCTACTTTAAGGTTCATCCACACCCCTGAAATTTTAATATATTTATTATACAAATTTTTAAAAAAACAAACAGTTCTAATTATATTTTTTTATTTAAAAAGATAATTACATTTTCTAAAAATAAACGAATAAAAATGTTTTTTATTTTTTTTTCTCGTTTTTATTCTTAATTAACTGGTGTATATTGCTCAGACTCTCTTCGTTATTGTCGGCTGTAATTTTTATAATTTTTAATTCCTTTTCATAATTCTAAGAGCTTAACGATATCTACGTGTCATGCTTTGGAAACCTGAGATTTTGAAAACAATCAATTAGCTAAATCACAACAATAACTTAATTAAATAAGTATTCTTGTGGGTTAGCTATGTAAGTGATGTGTTTTGGAAATATACGAGTAATCTAAAAATTATCAGGTCGGATTCAAATTTGTTCAATGTCTTTAGGAAACCTACCTATACTGATTTTGTAATTTATGCTGTTGCCAATCAGTCTTGGATAGTAAAAAGTCAGCTTTTGACATCATGGTATATAAATCTATATATACATATAAAACAAATAGCAACATCGAAAAAAAGAAATCACAAAAATTAAGTAAAGAGACACAAAATCTTACGAAACAGAGAAGACTATTAAGAAATGGCAGATTAAAATTGGCAGAAATAGACGAAAAAAAAAAAATAAAGAAAAAATCAGAAAAGACGTCAGACAGTACAGAAACTAGAAAATAGAAGAAACTTTGAAAGAGGGGGAAAAGTTTGAAACATCTAAACAAACAAATGAATAAAGGGAGACCTAAAATAATAAAACTTATAAATAACGATAACTAAGAGACCGTACAAATCAAAGAGATCAAGGAAGCTACAGAGAAATATTAATCAAACACTATATGACACGAAAATATCGCCACCGCCCGGGAAAAAAAAGTGATCAAATAATGAACGCACTACAACATATGCACAATAATAAAGAACCAGGAGACGATGAAATAACTACAAAAATTATAAAGTATAGAGGGACATCGATAATATAATCTTTTCAAGCTCTATTTAATAGGTGCCTAAATAGAAAGTAAAATACCAACACTTTGAGTAAACGCTTATGGTATATTTAAAAAAGGGAACAAAATTTAAATTGGCGAATTACAGATCCATCAGCCTGTTATCGGTACTATACAAAATCCTCACTAGAATCATAACATATAGATTAACGAATAAATTAAATAGTTATCAACCACGTGAACAAGCGGGGGTTTAGACGGGGATACAGCAATTTGGACCATCTTTAAACAATTAGATTACTAGTGGAAAAAAGCAAATGAATATAAGGTCACCTTGTGAATGGCAATGGTTGACTACGAACAAAAACTATTTGATTCAGTAGAGATATAGGCAGTTCTTAACGCCTTAAATAACAGCAGAGTCGATGAAAGTTACACAACTCTTGTTGACTACATATATAAAAATACATCACAAATAATATGCTTGAAGAAAAAAACGAATAAAATCAAAATTCAAAAGAGGAATTAGACAAGGCGACTTGATATCCCCAAAGCTATTCACGTTGACTCTAGAAGACATGTTCAAATCGTTAAAGTGGGAAAATAAAGGAATACTAATGGACGGTGAACAATTAAACCACTTAAAGTTCGCAAAATGATATCACTCTGATCGCCAGCACAAAAGAAGAATTGCAAGAAATGCTGATGGAGTTGAACAAGTCTCGAGGAATAGGTCTAAAAATAAACTTCACCAAAACCACATATATTTGAGCAACGAAAGTGAAGATAACAGCCAGGAACTGTTAATAGAAGGTGTAAAGAATAGGATAAGGTACAAATATTCATATATTTAGGACAAAAAAATCCAAATATCAAAAAATAATTTAAAGGCTGGACTGGAATAGAAGAGTCTCGTTAGTTTGGTCTGTGTTCGGAATGTTACAATCTACATTTAAATTAGACATCCCAAATATAATAAAAGCCAGAGTGTTCGATCAATATGTACTGCCGGTATTAACATATGGCATTGAAACGTGGACTTTAAATAGAAGTAATATAATAAATAAACTCCGGGTTACCCAAAGAGCAATGGAGAGAAGAATGCTAACTATTAGACTCCAATATCGAGTTCCTAACATCAAGATACGAAGAAGATCGAAAGCGACAGATGTAATACAACGAATATGTATATTAAGGTGGAATTGGGCAGGGCATGTCGCAAGGATGAATGATAACAGATGGATACGCCGTATAGTTTGAATGGAGGCCTAGAGAACACAGATGCAGAGGTAGACCACAGGCAAGATGGACGGACGACTTAAAGGGACAGGACACGATTGGATGCAAAAAAGCAAACAACCAAGCTCATTGGAGACAACTTGGGGATGCTTACATCCGACTATGATGGAAGAAGTTAATGATGGTGATATTTTTTTCTTTTTTTTATGGGTGTAGCACACGTGCTACAGGGAAGTCCCTAAGGCACTCCAGGAGCGGCATGTGTGCGGATGTGTGATGATGACGATACATATACATATATATATATATATATATATATATATATATATATATATATATATTATATATATATAATATATATATATATATATATATATATATATACATATATATATATATATATATATATCACTTATATATATTATTAAGCCCTCAAAGTTAGGAAAAAGGAATTAAAAAATATATAAAATCCAGAGGCTATCAATTTGAACCATTTAAAACATTTTTGTCTACAAAAAACATGAATAAATATTTGAAAATCTGGCATGCTATAAATCATGTTGGCGCCATAAGCCACATAAAATCACAATTATTATTTAACAAAATTAAATATTAATGTATTTCCAGTCAAACAGAAATAAATTAAAATTCATCCTAGTAAGTAAGAAAGTGAAACCAAAAATTATGTGGTACAATTCAGGCGTGTATGAAATTATGTAATAGTTATTAGTTTAATGGTATATTTAATAACCGAAATACTAAAATGATATATAAAATTGAATTATGCTAGAGTCAAAGAAAAAACGGTTTTGCCGGAATATTATATAAAACTTTAATTAATGAAGTTTACCAGAATACTTCATGCAGAAAAAAAAAGTTAAGTTTTTAAATTCCTTGAAAAATCCCATAAGTCATACGCTCTACTATATTTGGTTATGTAAAGGGATCTAGAAGTACTTCCATGGCGAGACTGCCCCGTACAGAGAACCTTATATCGTAACCTATGCTATAATGTAGAGGAAGCACTAATAGTATTTCATACGAGAAGATATTACTTCTCTATCTTAGTTCAATCGTGGAGGATTCATATAAAAAAGAAAAGTGTCCTCGGATGTGTGACTTTTTTTAAAGCGATATATACCTAAAGTAACTTTTTTAAAGGCTAGAAAAGGTAAAAAACTAAATGGCAGAGTGTTAGGGATACTAGTCTACAAATTATTTTACAACAAGTTCCCGATGGGCCAAGCCTAAAATAGCATAAAATATATATGAAAAATGCAAATACAAATTGTTATCAATCCGATTTTTAGAAGGGGAAGATCTAATTGAATGACCACTTTGAAAAACTATTATAATATTTGTCTATGTATCACCTATCAGCGTGCCAAGTTTCATTAAAATCCCAAGTGGTGACAAATGTTGAAAAAAAAATAAAAGTAAGTAGGACTGACATGTACTCTACAAACCGACCCATACGATAAATGCAGTATTAAACGTAATCGTTATTATTATTATTTTAATAACCAATTTCACAAATATCACCGCTAAAAAAATTCTTCGATACTTACGAGTATTAACGATTTACGTATGCGCTTTGTTACGATTGATTTCAGGAGTAACGAAACTGGGCGCCCCCTCGCGCGCAAAGGCAACTTTCCATTGCAATACATTTTGTATAACGGCATTGGAATGCCCTAATTTTTTTTCAACATTTTTTCATTCAAACTGTTTTTTTCTAATTTGTTTTTGCAAAAAAAGTTATGCAGCTAGAACCCTCTAAAATTTATTTTTGATGTCGTGTTTGGCGGTCTTTCAAACAGTCATTTTAGGACTAGACTACTTTTAAAAGTTTTTTTCTTTTTTTTAAGTATTAATTATGGTTATGTATGGCTAATTTTTAAAGTAATAATCTAATATTTCTGTTTTTATTTATAGCTTCTGAAACATATTGCCCAGATAGAAGCCGACCGGAAACTGGAGAGTTTTGTGTTATTTATGGACAAAAATATCCGATGGTGTAAAAGTGTAATCAAGTTTAAGTAAAGAGAATAATGTACGATGCTTCAGTCACTAACGACTTTCTGGCCTCTTAAACCATAAAAGTTTTCCAGTCGGTGGTAAAATTTATTAAACGAATAAGCGGACAAAAGTAGTACGCCACCTCTGTAAATAATAAAACTATATACAATTGAAACAAATTTCCTCTTTTTATGGAATATTGTTAAACAATGATGCGATATTTTCATTCCTCCAACGAAGAAATTTCAACCAACTTTCCGTTTGAAAACAATTTTGGGAGCATAAAGAAATCAGGATATAAGAAATATAAAAGCCTTCCTGCAAAGTCTTTTATATACAAGGACCGCCTTTTAAGTTTTTTACAAACGACCACTATATGGCGCTGTTGAGATGTGGGACCTTAACCATTGTTCTAAATAATTTAAAAATTCGTTATTGTTAAAACTGTGGCAAGCTCAGAAATTGAAACCAAGTAGGTTTTCTACAGTGAGCGTTTAAAAAAAACAGTTTTTGTAAAAAAATGAAAATTGCAGCGTGAAGGATTTTCGTTTGGATGATTTGTTACAATTTAGTAAATGCCTAACTCACCATGAATGCCTCGAATTGCTTCGTTCGGACTTTTCGTTAATGAACGACCCATTAGAAAAAAACTGTTTACAATTGGTTTTGCAGGAATTTCATCATGGTTGTGCTTCCGCCAGCGATGGAATTTCATGGAAATCGACCAAAATCGGTTTTGTTGCTCCAAAATTCTTCGATGCTGTGCCCCAATAGGGTTTGAAGGGGCAGGATCGGTATTGTGACTTATCGTGAGTTTGAGGCCATCCTGGAGGCATATCAAATGAGTACAGTACATTAAAATTTTGCACTGAACATTTAGCTGTTGAAAAAGATCTCGTTCCCGATGGATTCCGCATAATTTGACTGAAACTTAAAAACAGGCTCGTGTCAAAATGGTTGTAAGGAAAAAATGCTCAAAAAATTCGACCGAGGGTCATGCAAAATCCGTATACAACATTGTAATATGGGCCAAAACTGGGATACATTCGAACTGAGCCGGAAACTAAGCAACTATCAAAAAATGTTTGGTTCGTTCGCGAAGCTCTTCCAAGAAAATAATCCTTGTTTTCTTTGGTTAGAGCGGACATGTTGCATCCATTGCTACAATGAATCGAAAGAATATTTAATATGCTGGATGGTATACGACAATTTGTTTACCAGGAAGTCATCGATGAAATCAGGAAAAAAAACAACAGAAAACGTCGCATCACTCTTCATCATGACAATGGGCAGCTCTCATACAGCACGTCAAACAATTGATTATTTGACGGAGAAAAAACATCGTATTAAATATCTCATTGCCTGTATTCACCCGAATGTGTCAAAAGAAAATGCGTGGACAGCGATTTTCATCACTTCAAGAAGCTGTTGAATCCTTCCAAAACCATTATTTTTGAGGTATCCACTTCAGAGTGGAAAAAATGTTTCGAGAATTGATTCGAAGAACGCATGCAAAAAGTATATATAACATGTAGGCTGAAAGGGGAAAAGTTTTTGGGGCTGACGCATAGATGGGCGCTCTTTTTTCAAAAAATCCATACCGATTTTTAGGATAAAAGGGCACCAATCTTCAAAACGATACATTTGACAAAATTTCGATGTGATATTTCGACATTAGTCTCCAAGTTATAGTTGGTTTTAGTGACGTTACTTTAGATATTTTTCAAATACAATCGAAAAAATCGAATTTCGTGTGTTCATTTTAAACACTGTTTTTGATGGAAAAAATTTTACCGCTGAAAAAAGAGCAATGGCTTGATTAGTGTTACGGGGATCTCTCCCCAGGAAAATGATTTCATCATTTACAGGTATGGTGAATTTTAAACGCAGTAGTCGTACAGATACAAATGATGCTGAGCGTACGCTCTGGACGCCCAAAGAGTGGATACACTCCGGAAAAATATCACAAAAATCACAAAATTGTTTTGAATGACCGTAAAGTCAATTGCATGAAATTAGCTGGACACCCTAAAGATATCAAAAGAACATGTTTAGTCCTTTATTTTGGCATGAACATTTGGGCATGGAGAAAGCTCTGTTTCGAAATGAGGTACCGCGCGCAGTGGACCAAAAACAAAAACGTGTCCATTGATTTTGGTATGCGACTGTTTTGGACCTGTTTAAGCGCAAAAAAAGGATTTTTTCCATGCGATATGGGACAATGGATGAAACATGGATCCAGCACTACCACACTCGAATCAAATCCTTCTACAAGACAAGTATAAAAAATGTTAGAAAAGAGTTGTTGCACTGATTGTAATTACTCATTGAAGGATGTTGATGAAAAAAATGCATTCGAGTTTGCAAAAAAATGTGTTTTAAGTAGGTAGACCAAAAACTTTTCAGTCTAAGTGTTAACGCGATCGAGTAAAAGGCGATTAATTCTCGGAAAACTAATTAAACACACATTTGTACTATAAACACACATTCTCTCTACTCTCTCTATGCAGCTTCTCTCTGTTAAATCAACTTAAATATAGCCCACGTACTCCCTTTAAAACATTGGTAACAAATAACCGAGAGCGAGAGCGGACGAGCGAGAGTATTCCTCCTGCGGCAAACTTTGATCCAGACAATCCTGCGAGTTCGTCAATTCAGTTAAACAAGCATTTCGCAACGTCGTGGCATATAAACTAGGTTTTAAGTTTCTTTTGACCAATATTTAAGCGTTCTTTTGTAGATATACAGTCTTTTCTAGAGTACCAATTTTGTATTAGGAATTTAGGAATTTTGTATAATATTTGTTCAATATTAATTATTTATTGCATCATTAGGTAGGTTTAGTTTTAATATGTTCAGATTTACAAAAAAGGCCTAAAAGTTATAACCGTTGTCAATTTTTTATAGAATATAAAATCTTTAAGCTGGTCCATATGATCTTTTGTTTTTGATGATATAATAATTTATATTGTTCAATGTTCAAGCTAATAAATAGTTATATAAAGAGCGATATAATAATTTAAGACCTAGGAAGGAGGAGTTATAATATGAGAGTCTTATAGAATTTTAACACTCTATTTCATATTTATCAGTGTAGTCCATAATATAAACGGTTTTTCTGGCTTATTAATGCATAGCCTCACAATTTAGAGTCGCTTACTGTTTTTTGTAATGGGACTACATTTCAAAGTTAGGCCTTTTTTAGTATAGTAGATAGTAAATGTTCATTTTTAGCAGTGTTAGTCATAATAAAAACGGCTTTTCTGGTCTTATATTGCATAGGCTCATAACTTTAGTTCGCTTACTGATCTTTTGTAAATGGGACTCATTCAAGTTATGCCATTTTATTCGTATACGCCAACGTAATTTGTTTCATTATTATCGGGTCGAAGCATAATAAAACGGCTTTTTGGTCTTAGTATCCGACATAGCGTCGATAGACTGATAGTTGGGACTTAATGATTCTTTTGTAAAGGGGGGGGATTAGGCATGCAATGTTAGGCCTTTTTTAGCATATTAGATAGTAATGGCTCATTTTTATTATCAGTGTCGTCATTACTAAAAATCGGCTGGTTCTGGTCTTATATTGCAGAGGCTCAAAACTTTAGCTTAGTCGGCGTAATGAATGCTTTTGTAAATGGGACTACAATTCAAATTTAGGCCATTTTTGGTATATTTAATAGTATATGTTTTCCATTTTTAATCAGAGTAGTCATAATAAAAAGCGGCTTTTCTGGGCTTATCTTGCATTGGCTCATAACTTTAGTCTCGCCCTTTACTGGATTCTTTCACACATAAATGGGCTTAACATTCACGTTAGGAGGCCTTTTTTAGTATATTAGATAGGGAAATATTGCCTAATTCCAACGTTTAAAACAAGTAATAATTGGTCAATTTTGCAAAAAATAGAAATAGTTATCACAATTTCTCTTTTTATTTTTTTTTACCCTGAAGTCGTTTTTGTATTCAAAGTTTCCTCGGGTTCTACGCGCATTTTTTGAGGACTATATAAATTCAAAATTCGAATAATTAAAAGTGATTATCAAAGAAATGGCCAGTCGGTTAAAACCCCACACAAGCGATATTTAATTGTACAACTGACGTAAGTGTCGCTTGAGCTTTCAGAGAACACATTGTTCTCGTATACAGAGGTTGCCTATCTAACATGTTAGGTTGAAAAGTTTTTGGTTCATGACACATAGAATGTCGCCTTTTTCAAAAAAGTCATTAATGATTTTTAGGAAAGTACCAACATTAAAATGCTACATGTCAAAATTTCATGACATTTTGCCGAATTAGTTTACTAGTTACAATGGTTTTAGTGATGTATTTTGAAATCTTCAAAACAAATGGAAAAAAAAAAAAAAAAAAAATCGAATTTGGTGTGTTGAATTAAACACTGTTTTTTTTGATGGGGAATAAATATCGTTCTAAAGCAAGAGCAGCATCGGGCTCTTGATAAGGGTCTTACGGGGGAACCTCTGTCCCTGGAAAATCACTCATCATTTCTACTGGTATGACTGAATTTGAAAACGCGGTTCTCTTCGTTTACAGGCACAAATGATGCTAAACGAATTCTCTGGACAAGCCAAAATGAGGTCGTTTACACCGCGTGAATACATAAAATATCCTCTAAATTGTTGTTGGATGATCGTTTGTAAAGTGAAATTTGCGGTAAGATTGGCTGGGACACCCTAAAGAACATGTTGGTCCTATGTTGCATGAGCATATTATAAGAAACGCGTTGGTTCATATTTTGCCGTGAACATTTGGGACCTTGAGGGAAAGCTTTGTTCGAAATTGGGTACCGCGTTTGCTCACATGGGGACCAATATTCATATCATCGGTTCTCAGGGGGGCATTGATTGCTGTGCGTTGGTTGGGACTGTGTTTTCAGCGCATATAATTTAGGTGGGAGGTGGTCTGGGCGATTGTGGTTTGATCTGCGTATGATAGGTGTATTTCGGTAGATGCTTCTGGGATCCACTCACTACTTACTCGGAATCAAATCGGTGATCAGATGATCAGATGCACAGTCTGCGGTGTGGTCTGCAGCCGGTATATATTGCCGCCTATCACAGAAGCGTCCTAATACAGACACCACAGTCGGGCTGGGTTGGTGGTGGGCCTCTGTATGTTGGGAGGATTGCGCTGGGAATGATTGTTCCAACGACTATGCCTGAGGGCATGTGTAATTACTTTCAAGAGTCATCAGTAATGTGAATATTATCTTAGTTATTGGTGCGTTTTGAAGGCAGAAAGAATCCCAAAGTAGATACCCGCCCCAAATGAATTATTTTGTAAACAAGATACAGGTTGCTTTACATCTAGGTTATGCACTGGTAGTCACAGTCGCTGGTTACGATGGGGCTTAATTGCTTGAATATCTGAAGTTGCGAATTGCATACCTCATCCCGCCATTATGCTCGCAAAGATGTGGCCCCTTGCCAGGCGACCGTGTTTAATCTATTCGCTGACCTCAAGAAATATTGACTTCGCGGGAATCATGGGGAATGAGGATTTGGCTCCAAACGTAGAAGAAAGTGATCATCGTTACACTGAGGGCCTATTTTGAAGGCAAACGCACCAAATGCCTGCTACAAAAAATGTATCAGAAAAATGTTTGAAAGAGAGAAACATTGCGTTAACCTGATTATATCGCTCGTTCTTGAAGGAGACTACTGTTGAAGCATTTATGAAGTTCGAAATTCTGCAAAACAAAATGTGTTTTTAGTAGCTGGAACCCAAAAACTTTTCAGCCTACATGATTTATAATGGCAATTGACCCGAACCCTTGCCTATGTTAATGGTTAGTCTGGTGGCAGAACAAAGGCGGTATTATCTCAGGGTTCGGTTCTAAGGAATTCCCTTTTTGCAAAAAAGGTTCCCACGGTTTTAGAAGTCGAAGAATCTAAGCGCTTTTGAGAATCATTTATTTATAGGAATAATGCATGAATTTATACTATGACAAACGACATGAAAATAGAAGTTTTTATAATTAGCTTGTTGCATTTCCGCAAAACTTTTTAAAAAAAAGAAAATTAGCCTTTTTGTTTCCTGAATATTTTAAAGACTCAGTAGACGTAATATAAGTTATTTGTTGACGCGTACAATAAGAAAAAATCAATATTAATATAAAAAGGCATTTTTATGAAACTTATCTCTGCAGCTCGCGTGGACTCTTTCAGTATTAGTGTTTAGGGTCTTTTTTGTTAGGTGCAAAACTTTTTTTCGACTTTAATGTCACATTCTCGTCATTGCTGATTCTTAATGCTTCCTAAGGTAATAAATTATGTTACTAATACCTCGACCCACTGATCGATCAACCATATGTTGGTCAAAATCTGTGAATGAAATTTACCCCCCCCCCCCCCCCGAAAAGATGGAATATCCTCATTTTATATCCGGAAATGTTGAAAATGCGACTCTATTTGGCCATCATATAGACTCTCGACCAATATGAGAAATGTTTATTTTTTTTTTTTTCTGACCAAAGGTTATTGCAAAATAGAAAATTTTCTCGGCTTACTTTTTAAACAATTACCTTTTTGGCACGCTTAAAACAAATTCAAATTTCAATGAAACCTCGGCATATGATAAGGGAATGAAATTGACATCAGTTATTCGTGTCGGTATATTTCCAAACAAATATTTTTTAACTGATTATTTAACTATTTGTATATAAACAATTGGTTTTTTTTTGTGTTCTGCGCCTTGTAAGATACCACCATACTTGAAAAATTCATTAAGGATTCTAAAATCAGTCTGGAGAAAAATTATGGAGCCGCAATTATTATCAATGATCGAGAGACTGACGTAATCTTTTTCACTCAAATATGCGTGAAAATTAATGTTGCGTGGCCGTGATGCACCTGCGCACTCTACTCACCTTACTGCGCGCGCGTTTTCTATAAGTGCTTCTAGTGAAAACCCTTTTTTGATTGTTGCGAATGATTATTCAGTCGATGCCGATAGTGTAATATAGAGTCCTACACTCTGTTTAATATCTACTCGGAAATCCTCTGCTACCTCCAAATAAATGTTGCAATCCTTTTGAATTAGAATAAACATAATCGCGTTTTATAAAGGAATCGAAAAAGTTACGGAGAAGTGGAGTATTCTGTATTCAAGTTTGATTGGAAAATATTTATGCAATACATGCAGAATAAAAATCAGAAAACAAAAGTGCTGCAGTTTCATTGCCAAAGCCTATGGAAAAAAGCAGTTTCTGTTTCTGCATATGGACCATATGAGGATATGTTCGGCGACAGTGAATAGGATGATTCTGATTTTTGAACGTAAAATTTACTACATTTTATGTCAATTGTTCTATATACGTAATGAAATAAATTACTTTATTTTTTAGAGGAATTTGTGAGTAAAAGATGGCGTGTGTTTCAACCGATGAGAAATTTATTTCATACGCTTTCTGAAAAAGATATTACCACAGCGCAGCAGGACTCAAAAAAAAACCTGCGTGCGATTATTAACCTCGGTGCCAATTAGTTGGGATGTAGCGGAAATTCATAAATTGTTGGACGTCACTCTTTACATGGCTGAGACTGTTTTGAAAATTTGTCGATCATCAGGATATGGTGCAACTCCCAATCATGAAAATTAGTCGTTCTGCATCAAGTACCTTTGATAAAACGTTCAAACAACTTTACGAACCAGATGAACACAGCCGTGTGATGTCAGGAAATGGAAAGACTACATTTCAATAATGAAAATGAGAGAAGGAAAGTGTAATAAAAAGACTGATGCTTTGCAATTTGAAAGACCTGCAAAGCAGAATTTTTTATTGAAATAACTAGACACAAAGGATTAGTCTTTCGAACGAAATTTACAAAGCTACGACCAGCTAATTGCATTAGATGTTGGTTGCAGCTGGGAAGTCACAATGTTTTGCGTTTGTATAAAGCATTAAAAACATGAAACTGCAAAATTCACAGATGCTTTTATTTGTTAATTAATTTTTAATAATTAATAATTTTTTTCATTTCAAGCCATTAACTTAAACAAAAAGTTTCCACTAGAGCACTTATAGAAAAACGTCGCGCGCCGTAAGGTGCAGAGAACGCCGAATTTTGTACCCATAATGTCCATCATAATTTCTAATATAATTTTCGGCTCGGAATTTTATTCTCTACGGATTTTAAAATTCCTTTTTCAGATATGTGGACATTTTTTCAAATTCTTTAAAAGGGCGCAGAAACACAAAAAAAAATCAATATTTATAAACAATTGTTAAATAATTATGAAAAAATTAATTTTTGGAAATTTCAGGAACGATTACTATAGTCCATTTCATACCCTTTTATATGCGAGGTTTCCTTCGAATCGGTTTGATTTGTTTTAGAGCAAGAAGGTATTGTTGTAAAAAAATTTCTATTTTCAATAAACTTTAGTAAAAAAAAATAAAATTTTTCTCATTTCAATCGAGATTTTATTATGGCCAAATAGGAACCGTATTTTCAAAATTTCGATAAAAAAATGAGGATAGTCATTTTTTTTCCTGCCAAAATCTCATGTATTCTGATCCTTCTGTGAAATCAAAAAAAATACATAAAATGGGAATAAGTGGTTTTCAAGTCATAACAAAAGAAAACCTAACTGCCTGTAAGGGACAGAGAGACGTTGTATTTTATAATATATATTTATAATATATATATATATATATATATATATATATAGATATAATTAGGCGATAATTTTATTCTTAAAAGATTGCAGAAAACGCCATTTCATACTTCTTAATTCTAGGGAGCTTAACCTTACGATGCGGAAGTTTTGTCTTGCTTCTGAAAATTAATTCATCTGAAGACAAATTGAACCGCTGAGAGAGTGGGGGGGGGGGGGGGGGGGGGTGGGGGTGGGGGGGGGGGGGGTGTACTGCTAATTTTCCTCTACATAAAGAAGAATGCTTTAATTTAGCTTGTGTCTGTAATTAAAAATACATTGTTAATTAAATTTACTGGTTTTATTTTGGGAGGTGACACTAACCATGCAGTTTTAATTAAATTTACTGTTTTATTTCAGGTAGGATATTAATTCTCCGTGGAGCCCTGGTGCCAAATTTTAAGTTAAAATATTTATTAAACCGTTAAATATTCATATTGGATGTAGGAGTTTCAAAGATTCTATGTGGTAAGTTATATTTACATTTATTATTTACTTAAAATATTCGTTTTATTTTAATTTATTTATTATTTAAAGGGGCTAAAGTTTATTTAATTTCAGAAAATTTCATTTTCCCTTATTAAAGCATAATTGAAATTGTTATGCCTTTTCATTTAGTATCTATCAGATTGTCCTTTATCATAACATTTAATTTTTATATAAGCCTGGATTTATCAAAATAATTTTCGTTTATTTTATTATTTACCGAATTAAAACTGAAATTTTTGTTGACTGAAAATATATTAAAATTTAATTCGTAATTTTTGTACTTGGGTTTATACAAACTGATGAATTATATAGTGGGTGATGGTCACCTTGGATAATTTGTATACCCCCATGTTGCGTTAGAATACAATAAATGTTACAAAAACCATATAAAAAACTTCCATAACAAACATTTACACTTATTAACTCTTCATATTAATGTTCTACCAAAAACCATAAAAAACAAAGCTATGAGTTCTCAACTCATCTCTCATAAAACGCTCTTCCCCCCCAATTTACCCTCCCCCCCCAACTTTTCCCCCCCCCTAAGAAAGTCTCCATAGTCCCCCAACAATCCCATACACCCCCCACCCAACTCCCCCCCCCCAGTTTCCCGCCTCTCACCACACCCACCACATTTTTTAAGATCTCCCCCCCCCCCCCGGGAAACAACACACCCTCCGCTCTCATCCCCGCTGTTGGACTACCTGGTTTGCCTATGTTATAATTAATCTCCGCCCCTCCAGAGCCCTCATCTGTGTGTGACACAGACCATACACGCGCACCACTCCCCACCTCCCCCATAAAAGTTTATTAATCATTTACGTTTTGATATTCGTATTGATATTGGTAGGACTCAGTTTTTCATGATTCTATGTGGTAAGATTATATACCATTCCTTGAACTCATTTAAAATATTTAAACACATATTGATCAATTTGATGATGCCGAATAGGTTATGAATGTGGGTATTACGGCAAATTTTTTCAGAATTAGAGGAGATATTACTTTGGATTGGTTATAAGCGGGGGGGTTAAAGCGATTATGCTTGTTTATGCACTGAAGCCTCTTGGCTTATTATGCCTCGTTCTCTAGTTTGTTTACATGATGCATTGTTCCCTGTAAGAAAGTTTATTAGCTTCCTTCCAAGCCCTTCATGTGTTGATTTAATTTATTTTTCCGCCTCGATGTAAGAACTCCGAACAGTTTAGGTTTGTTCCGAAGGTTAAAGCGGGCCATGTTCCTATAGGATATGCAAGAGAAGTTTTTTCCTCTTCATAATATTAATCATTATACAGCAATTGAACCACTTTGAGAGTCTGGAAGCGGTTTGCTTTTTGACGTTTCCAAGGTTTCCGACACGTGTGTTCTGCGCTCGATGCACAGTGGGGGAAAAGGAAGAAACAAAACAAAACGAAAAATAGTCTGTTTCAAAATTGTCTAGAGCCTTCATTGTTGGTTCGATTTGGACGATTTTTTTTTTTTGTATTGAAGCTTATTAAAATTCTGAACAAAGTCTGTCGGAGCCGATTTTTCAATTTTTAAACTTTTGTCTTCAAAATGGCGGGACGTTGGTACCTGATTATATAGCGACTCCTGTAGTACCACAAAAAACACGCTTACAGTTTCAAACCAAGTCTGTGCTCAAAATTCGCGTCGTATGTATGGTTTTTTTATGTCGCAGATACATATTAATATAATATCACAGTTACAAGATTAAGAGAAAATGAACCCAAAAATGGCTGCCGATTGAATCAAAATATATGTATTATAAAATAGGTGAGATTAAACTTACCATTATTATTATTATATCCATTAACCATCTGGACATAATTAATTTCTTTAAGGTTGGTTAATTATAAATACTGTTTCAACAATTGGACTTAAAATGAACAAAGCAAATATGGCGGATGCCTAAAATTGAATCGAGCATAGAAAAGTAAGTTTCTTCTGTGGCACTAAGACTGTGGAACAGTCAGATCATTCAAGTTAATTCCAAGTTTAGCCCGTGCGGGATTTAAATATTATCATTGCAGAGTTATAGCTAGATTTATTGCTGACTTGTAAATTTTAAGTCATCGTAGTCAATTTTCTAGCAGCATACAAATAACAGCGATACATACGCAGCACAAAGGACAGCTCACACAGCTCAGAAATTGCCTACAACAGCTCTTAAAATACGTTTTGTTAAAATAGGGACAGTTTTAAATTTTTTCGCCTGCACTAGCCACATTGTTTGACTGTTTGAAGCAAAAAAGTGGCTGCTGTTGCTAAACAGTTGCTAATGCCAGCCAAAATAGTTTAATCTTTCCCTATTTCTAGCAATTCTCTTTGCGTTTTGTTTTTTGTTAAGAGTAATAATTTATCTTTATTATCGAGGACTGGATGGTAAATGGATGGATTTATTTTTGGGGTCAGGGCGCACATCGACAGCCAGGGTCATTTAGCGCCCTGAGAGTGTTTGATTTGTTTATACGATTAAAATTTATCTCTTTTAGGTAATTTTTAATGCTGGTGGTGGAGTGAAATCGAGTGAGGTATTATTAGTGGTAGCGTTTTGAAAGGATTTGATGTTTATCTCTGATAGGACTTTAAGTGTGGGGTCTCAATTATCATGGCGAGACTGTCAGAGGGAAATTGCATATAAGAGGCAGAGTAGGGGCTTGTTCATTATCGTAGATAGGTGTCTGTGAGAGCTAACTGTAGGTATGTCCTATGGACCACGTCTTCGCATGGAGGGACGTTTTCTTCTCTGTTTATATGGCAAGTTATATTAACGAGGGAAAACCCTTTAGTAGATATCACAAGTAATATAAACTGAATCTTCCCGAAATAAAATAACTAGAGAGATAGAAAAAACTACAATGATAACACTCACAGAAAATCCTTAATAACACAGACTAAAAATACATATGTCTAAACCTTACCTTACTCGTACATAAAAATATTTAAGCTGTCCCTATTTTAACAAATACGTCTTTATCTGTTGCTAGCCATTTTCTAGCTGTTTGTGAGCGTCCTCCTTTTCTCGCCGTTGTATTATCGCTGGTTTCTTTGTACTCTGCTAGGAACTTGTCTAACGATATCAAAAAATTTACAGGCAGCAATAATCTAGCAACATAAACTGCTGTCTCATATTAAAACTCTCGCACAAAACCTATACAACCCCCCCCCCCCCCCCCCCCCCCCCCCCCCCCCCCCCCCCCATGCAATAACTTCATATGATCATGACAGCCTTAGTTTAACAATTTTTCATCGCTCTCTTTATTCCAGACCACACACTTATACCCATGAACTATATCAAAATAATTCCTGTTTTCACAGGTTTATGAAAAAGCATATGTAATTTATAAGTCAATTGTTGTGAAATTAAAAAATACCCCAATAATCAAAAAATAAAAAACACCCCTTCCTAATATAGATTCTACATTGTTGCCGTCTCATAAAAAATTGCAACAGTTAATGACCCTTCGTAGAGAGTATAACACAAAACACATAATTTAGCTAATTCCGCTCACGCCGCGCGCTCAGAGCGCGTCGTCCCTGTTATTTACCTTCGCGCGTGTAGCTATACTTTTATTGTTCATGGCAGCCATTTTGCGCGTTCATTTATTATTAATCTCTGTAACTGTGATAATTAGTTATATTATCGGCGACATAAAAAAGACATACATACACTGCCATTTTAGCAAAAACTTGGTTTGAAACTCGTAAGAGTTTTTGTGTCTCTAGTCGCTCATATAATCAGAAACCGCCATTTTGAAGCACTCTGTCCGACCATTTTGAAACAAAAGTTTAATTGCAAAATCGGCTCCGACAACTTGTCGTTCGGAATTTAAATAAGCTTCGAATTCTTTAAAAAAAAGAATCGTCCCAAAAATCGAACCCAACAATTGAAGGCTCTAGACAAATTTTGAAACACACGATTTTTCGTTTTTCCCACTGTGCGCAATGTGACTGTTTGGCTAAGCTACGATCTTGTGGTATGTCTGAAAAACGTTATGTTTGTGGCCCTTACCGCTCTTACTCATCATTCCCGAAGACTACTTCTTTACGCATGTGTGTGTTTGGTGGCTCGTGTTTCGAAGGAATCTCTTTCTAATCACCTTCACTATCAACACGCGCGCTAGTGCCACAAGGCTTCCATAGTGCTCTCTACTCCTCTTTTCCTTCATTTACATTAAACGAATCTGCCTGGAATAAGACTGGGGGATCCAAATTCTAACAGCCTCTGGCAGATGCTCACACTGTACGCTGTCTTCTCTAGACCTCTCATTCACTTTGTGATATGCTTCGGACATCGGCTACTCAGACGAATATCGCGACCTGGAAGAAAATTCTTTCTTAGGGTGGGCCGTTAACCAAGTGGAATTTAACCTAGCCCAAAACCCCGGCGGCCAGTTTTAAGTTTTTTTTTTCTAAAAAAGTTAACGTTGTTGAACCCGACATAGTTATGTCAGGGCACTCTATTCCCCTAGCTCAATTTGTTGGGCGTTAATTTCGGAGCAAATATGTCCTGGCATGAACTGTTGCAGGCATAGCAAGGAGAGCTTCTCAACTGTTAATTCTTTACAAGCTCAAATTCGACCAACTATGGAATACTACTCCCATGTTTGGGGCTCAGCTCCCAAACGTGCACTGCATTTGTTGGATTCTGTTCAGAGAAGAGCTGTTCGTCTGATTGGAGACCCGGAACTGACCGGCGGCCTTGATTCGTTGGAACATCGAAGAACGGTTTGGCGACTTAAGTCTCTTCTATAAGTATTTTCATGGAAAGGTTCGAACGATGTAGCCCGCTTAATTCCTCCCAAAGCGGTGCATGTTAGAAATACACGTCGCGCTGATGCTTCACATCCGTATGAGATTCAGCTTGTTACTTCGCGTACAACGCTTTTCAAGGAGTCTTTTTATATGGAGAACATCATCCCTTTGGAATAATTTGCCCAGGGCTGTGTTTCCCACCGAGTACAATTTACAGCGATTCAAGAACAACTTGAATCGCTTTTTTCCGCACACGTGCCTGATCCTGGAACGCTTTAGGGATTCCCTGCAGCACGTGTGCTAGACTCAAAATAAAAAAAAAATAGTCTACATGTTGTAGGCCATTGTGGATACCCATTTTCTAAAAAAGTTTACACAATGACATTGGCCAATCATCAGTCCCACCACTAGTTTGGTCTGGGTACTTGTTAAACAAAGGACATCAGTTGTTAGTTAGAGGGCAGCTAGATACGTCTCTTGCATGTCTTTGCAGGTTTTGCGAGTAAACGAACTAAATGTTGCGAATTTGATCATCCTGTTGATTGTCGTTTTTTCACCTGTTTGAGTATACCAAACGCTGGTTCTAGATCCCTTATGGGTTTGTTGTTCCGAAGACGATTTCATTAAATGACACAAAAATTTTTTCCATATATTTGAGACTTCTAACGTTTTTTAGCATATACTGTAGAGTTATAAATAAATCTTGGATATTTCAAGGCAATCAAAAATAAATAAACGATGGTGTTTTTACGTTAACTACTTAGCCATAGAAAATAACACCA